>PVKC010000508.1:38447-65839 GCA_004027635.1 Crocidura indochinensis | reverse complement strand
GGCGGAGTCTCCAGTAGGAGGAGCAAACAGCTCTCCAATTGGGAGTCTCCTTAGCCAGCCGGTTCTTACTCACTGATTAGTCAGCTGGCAGCCCCAACTTGCAGCGACCTCTGCATTCACTTCTCAGGGCTCTGTTCTTTGGGGGGAGCTCCAAGAATTCAGCAAAGAAAACAGCAGAGAAAGAGAGTCCCCACAGTTCCTTTATTAATTTTCTTTGGGTGGAGGAACATCCGGTGGTGCTCTGGGGTTATTCTTGGCTCTGTGTTCATAAATTGCTCCTGCTCCTGACAGACTCGGGGGACAATATGGGATGCCAGGTGGGACCCTGGTCCATTATGGATGGGTTGCATGTGCAAAGCAAATGCCATACCACTGTGCTATCTCTCAGGCCCTATTAATTATCTTTTGATGAAAGAAGATTTTACTTTTCATAAAGGCTTTTGCTGAAAAGGATATTAAAATTTTGTAATAGCATCTGTCCTCATATATATTGGGAAATTAGAGTCATTTCTTTGTATGGTGCTAAATTATCTTGTTGATTCATCAAAGCTTCTGAGTAGTCAGTTAGATGGTACATTCCATTTGGGAAGCATCCCAATGATAATAACCAGATTATACACCATTATTTTGGTTGTCTTCATGATCAAGTTGGATGCACAAAGAGGGTTGAATCAGCTGCTTTTCTTTCAGTTTGCTATTATAATACACAAAAAGGCAAAGCTACCTTAGGTATTTTTTTGTGAAGTTGGTTGAAACAGCAAAGCTGTGTTCTGGAAAGTCTTTGCTGGTGCAGAAAATGAACCTTTCTTTCCATAGACGAAAGCTATTATTTGAGACAAGAGTCTTTGTTTGACTTTTGACTAGTGGTCAGTGAACTAACAGGCATTTCATTTCATCATCTTGACTACAGTATGGGTTGTTTCATTAACATTGGTTCATTAACTCTGTAAAGTTCACATTACTTATATCTGAAACTTACCAAAGATTCCGATTTTTTTTTGTTTGTTTTTTTGGGCCACACCCAGTGACACTCAAGGATTACTCCTGGCTATGCGCTAGAAATCGCTCCTGGCTTGGGAACATAGCAGGGGATCAAACCATGGTCCGTCCTAAGTTAGTGCATGCATAGCAAATGCCCTACTGCTCTGGCCCAGATTCTGATCATTTTATTTAAAAAGTTAGAATGCAGTTGTATCGTTAGTTTGAAGTATGGGGATGCATAACTTCACTGCCCATTTTTATTTGTTCCAGTTCATGTCCTATACCTTTATCTATTCTCTCATTCCTTTTGTTAATTTTTTGGTCCCCCACAGTTTGTGCTTACTACCAATTCCGTGCTCAGGTACTACTCATGGTAGTTCTTGGCGAACAAAAATGAGGTGCTAGTGATCAAATCAGAGTCAGCCACTTGCAAGGCAAGCACCTTATTACCTGTACTTCTCTCTAGCCTTTCTGTTGTTCTTCAGAAAGTCATTTTTATGTTTTTTTTTCTCAGAACTAACTTTTTTAAGTATGAGAATTGTTTCTGTGGATTTATTATAAACCATTGAGGGGGAAAGATCAGGCTGCTTGCCTAATCAGAAATATTAAAAAGATTTTTTTTCCTCAGTTAAATTTCCTTTACTTAAATGGAAGTGACACTGACAACAGATACAACATGAGCTGTAAGTTTCTTTGATTTCCTCTGTATATTATTTTATTTTTATTGTGGTTGAAGTGAATTACAAATATGTCACAGTAATATTTAAGGTGCATAGTGACAATAAATCAAGGGCATTCCCATCACCAGTGATGTCCTCCCTCCACCCCTGTTCCCACATGCATCTCATCTTCTTTCTTTACCCACCCCCCCAGAATACTAGTGTAACTGGTCCCCACTCGTACAGCTTGCTGTGGATTAGGTATAGATTCTGTTGTTGTTGACTTTGGGTTTGATGTTCAGTTCTTATCATTTTTTATTTCCACTAAGTGTTCATGCGAGTGTCTGGACCTAGTACCATTTGTTTTTCCCCCTTAATTTATGAGGCTGAATAAGATGATTCAATCAATGTGGTTTTGTTGGAGATAAAGATAAGAAAAAAACTAGAAGAGGTTCTTCTAGGTGTTAGAGATATCAGTTTAGTAGAGGGAACGGGAAAAAAGAAGAAAAAGGTAACAAGACCAAACAAACAAACAAAAAATAACAAAGCAATATTAAGAAAAACAAAAAGCACAAACAAAAACAAAAAACCCAAAGGAACAACAAGGGAAAAAAAGAACACTCAACCAGCAACTACATGAAAAGGTTTGTGCTTCTTCTTTCTCCTCTTCTTTTTTTTTTTTTTTTTTTTGCAGAGGCATATTAAGTATTAGGGAAGTTAGAAAGGGAATTACCTTGGCCTAAGAGATTTCGAGTTTCTCTGCCCTTGAAACATACTGTCATGAGAACCACTACAGGTTCTGTACATGCTCTTTTATCTCTCCCCAAGGTCTTTCTGTGGTTTAGGCATGTTTCCACTCAATTGTGGATGATATAAACAGGCTTCTCTAACTCAATATCTTCTATTTACACAGGTCATAGGATGAAGCCTAGGAATAGTCTTTCTTTATAGTTCTAGAAGTTCTGTTCCATCACTGTTGTTGTATTCAGACTTTTATAATTGATGGTCTCGGTTTTTGCACAAGTCCTAGGGCAAAGTCTGGAATAGAGTTTTTAAATTGTGATTCCAGAAGTTCTATTCCGTCGCAGTTGTCACAGTCAGACGTCTGGGATTAGAGATCATGGTTTTTGTACTGATCCCAGGCCAAAGCATAGGCTAGGATCTTTTTTATTGGTCCCAGGGTAAGTACTGCCCAGTCTTGGCTGTTAATGTCAGTCTTCAGAAGTTGGTAATCTTGGTCTTTGTATAGGTCAAAGGGCGACGTGTCTTCTAATTTTATTTTACCATTAGGATGTTCTGCTCTTGGATCTAGTTATTGCCATTTACTTTTTGTCAGGATGTCATATCAAAACTGGTGTAAGTTGGTGCTATTAGATATTAGATATAAGATATTAGGAATTTCCCAGGGGAAGTTGGTTCCTGGTGTTATTTCCGGGAACGATGTTGGTTCTGAGTCTGAGGTCTAGGTCTCAGGATTAGACGGTTGCTGCCAGGCCACATGGAGTCTAAATTGGGTCCACATGACACATATTCAGGTGGGAGGCACCCTTGTATTATAAAATGTATAGATCCTTATCTCTAGTAGATAAGAGTTTGTTTCTATACTTAAAATTCCCCCTTTTTTAGTAGTATGCCTTTTCAAAAAGGAATGTAGCCGTATTATATTGCTGGTGCATTTGGGGTAAGAATGTCAGATTACAGAATCTTTGTGCCTGGTTTTGACCTGAGCTTCCATCCCAGGCAAGACATTTTCTTATATGTTTTTGTACCAAGTAGAGCCAAAATAGGTGAAGTTAAAGAGAAAAAAATCTATGAATATATATGGAAAGAAAGAAATAAAAATGAATTTAAAAAAGGAATTAGAGAAAAGAAGGTGTTTAAGGAGCTACCTTACATTTGGGAATATACAGACCAGGAGGAATTTTTATAGAGGTATTAAACATATAAAGGAAATATAGGCTTCCTCATTAAGTCTTGAGATATTCTTGTGAGGGATAAAGTCCATGTCCCATTTTCATCACGTTTTGATGTTTTGAGTTTGAGAGGTGATTTGCAGCTACCTGGGATCCGGCAATGTCCTTGGGCTGGGGGTTCTTTTGGAGCTGAACTGGTAGCATGCAACAGTCCAGATTTGGGAGGGTGAGAAGAAGGACCACAAAGATTGAGTCAGTAGGAGTGTTGGTTGTAGTTTCTTGTCAAGGCATGAGATGTGGGTTGAGAGGATGTTTTTTCACTTTGTGAACTGGGTGATGGTTTATTGGGGCAGGAGGTTGATCTCGATACCTAATGAGTTAAGAGAATAAAGAGAGTTAAATACGGAAAGATAATGGATCAGGATTGGGAGATGAGAGGATAGAAGAATTTCTTAAGGGAGGAGGAGTGATAATATATGCTGTAAACACATTGGGCATGGATTGTTTATGTTTTAGCTTTGGCAATCTCAGAGGAGTTCACTGTCTACAAATTCATGACCACATAAAGATGAACATTAGTGATCTATTCTTAGGTTGTTGTTGGAGGCTTGACCCTCATAGACTGCGTCTGAGCTCTTAAGAAATAATTGAGTTGGGGCTGGAGAGATAGCACAGTGGAGTTTGGCTTGCAAGCAGCCGATTCAGGACTTAAGGTGGTCCCATATGGCCCCCGGTGCCTGCCAGGAGCTATTTCTGAGTAGATAGCCAGGAGTAACCCCTGAGCACTACCGGATGTGGCCCCAAAACCAAAAAAAAAAAAAGAAAGAATTGATAAGTAATTGGCTGATATATGGATTAGGAGAGAAAGGAGGGGAAAACAAATAGAGAAGAGAAAAGAAGAATAAGTCAATATTATAAAAAACAAGTTGAAAAAGATTGGACTGGTATGCCAGTGTCGGAGGGTTTTCCTTTTTCAAGGCTCTTCCTCACTGATGGGGGTGGGCTTTGCTAAATAAGGGTTTCAGGGTTACATAGTGGCTGGAGCTTTTTAGGATAAACACAGTTTTTGCTTTTAGCATACTGAGCGGTATAGTAGTGAGGACTATAAGCTGTGACTGCCCTTAAAAGTATTGATCACTGCATCTTAAGTATAGAGGTACTTTTTTAAGGAGCAACTGACAGCAAGGGCATTATTAAACATAGATTGAATTGGTGAAGAAAGGTAACAGAGAGAGGGAAAGAAGAAGGGAAAAAAGAAGAGGAAAAAAGAAGAGGAGAGAGAAAGAAGAAAATAAAAAGGAAGTAGTAACTTGCAAAAACAAGTTTGATAATTGGGACCTGTAAGATAGGTCTATGGTGCACCATTGACTGTTCCAGTGGTCTGAATGAATATATACTTTGTGTTCTAATAGAAGACATAAACAAAATGAAGTGGTAAATTTGACTCTGTGTTATAATGAGCACAGTAAATGGGATCTGTGCATTTTTTTGATTTGGCTTATTGAATCCTTTACAAGGAGTTTGTCTATGGTTGTGGTGCAGAATTGTCTTTTGTATTGTTCTGATTACACATCACTTAGCAAAAATTTAAAAGAATAATTGCTTCCTCATTTGAAAAGGGGCTGTGAGGGGCCAGAGAGGTAGCATAGCGGCGTTTGCCTTGCAAGCAGGCGACCCAGGACCTAAGGTGGTCCGTTTGAATCCTGGGGTCCCATATGGTCCCCCATGCCTGTCAGGGGCTATTTCTGAGCAGTTAGCCAGTAGTAACCCTTGAGCACCACCAGGTGTGCCCCCCCCAAAAAAAAAGAAAAGAAAAAAGAAAAGGGGCTGTGAATGGCAAGTAGAGTCTATTTCTGTTTTTCCAAAATAAAAATTCAAAGGCCTTTAATAGGTCATAAAAGATTAAGCTGTGGAGCCAGAGGGATAGTACAGCAGATAGGGCATTTGCCTTATACACAAATCTGGGTTTGAACATAAAGCTAGGAGTAAGCCCTGAGCACAGCCAGGTGTAGCCTCCACCCAAAAGAAAATATTACGGCTTTATTGATGAAAAATTTTTAGGGAACATGATGGTATAAATTTGATTTAAGCACTTAATATGTCAGGTTAGATCTGGCTTTGTTCTATAAAAGGCACATTCTTGGTGTTTCATTTGGTTGGTTTTGGATTTTGGATCACACCCAGCTCCAGTCAACCTTTACTCCTAATCTGCTCTTCAGGGATCACTCTTTTGGTAGTACTGGGGCACCATTTGGCATGTCAGCGATCAAACCCTGCTTGGCCACATGCAAGGCACAAGTACTCTCCTTGCTGTACTATTCCAGCCTCCATTCTTTGTGTTTTAAAGCACATCATTGGGAGCCTTTGTTTAGGAAATTAAACTTTTCAATTTTGTTGAGGATGAATTGGTGCATTAAAAAATTACAAGATATTTTTATATTTATTGAAGTATCATGATTCATAATTCTGTAATTTATAATTTCATACAAATGATATTCTAGCACAGCATCCACCATCAGAGTACCCCCTTCTACCACGGTTCCAAAGGCCCCTCCAATTCAACACCTGTATCACTTACCCCGACCAAACGGAGTTCTGTAGATCATGTCTCCAGTTCTGCTACCTTTAGGCATTTGTTGTTTCCTATGTGCATCTTTAACTCACATACATAAGAGAGATCATTCTGTGTCTGTGACTTTATTCTGACTGACACCACTCAGCATGATTCCCTATAGTGCTATCCATGTCATGGCAAATTACTTTATTGTTGGTCTTTATACAGATGTGTCAATAGTCACAGTCTATACCATACTTTTTTTTACTTATAACACTAAGTTCTATAAAATAAAAAATTTTAGTTTAGGGCCCGGAGAGATAGCACAGTGGCGTTTGCCTTGCAAGCAGCCGATCCAGGACCAAAGGTGGTTGGTTCGAATCCCGGTGTCCCATATGGTCCCCCGTGCCTGCCAGGAGCTATTTCTGAGCAGACAGCCAGGAGTATCCCCTGAGCACCGCCAGGTGTGGCCCGAAAACCAAAAACCCCCCAAAAAAATTCAGTTTAAACTTATAACAACTTGGAATTCCTTTTTTTTTATTAATATCTTTATTTAAACACCTTATTACAAATATACCACACATTCTTGATACATTCATCTATAATTGAACATTTGTATCATTCATATATCTTGGCTATTGTACTAAGCACTATAATGAACATAGGCTTGTATGCATACTTTTGGATTAATGTTTTTGTGTTTTGGGTATAGATACTAAAAAGTGTTATCTTTGGGCTGTACCAGAGATCTGGTCCTAATATTATGAGAGATCTCCATGCTGCTGTCCATAGAGGTTGTACCAATCATAAAATTATAAAATGTTTAAAAAGTACACAGTGGTGATATATTACACAGATTCATGTTAAAGGAATGTCATATTTTTGGTAAGAACATTAAAATTCTACTCTGTCAGCACAGTGCAGAATTAGCAACTTCAGCCACCTTGTCTTTTTAGATCCTCAGACCTTTTTTAGAAAGTTGTTGCCTGGGATAGCACAATGGTAGGGCATTTGCTTTGCACTTGCCCAACCAGGGATGGACCCCCGGTTCGATTCCCGGCATCCCATGTGGTCCTGGGATCCTGCCAGGAGTGATTTCTGGGTACAGAGCCCAGAGCTCAGAGTAACCCCTGAGCGTGTGACCTCTCCTCCCAAAGAAAGTTGTTCCCTATCCCTCCTTCTTTTCCCTCTCTCCCAACTAGCTCCTGGCTGTCATAAAAACAGACAAAATAGAAAAGTAGGAATCAATTTTATGAAGCAACCATTCTCAAACTGAAGACTCCCATAAAAATGCATTGACATTTTATCTTCTCATAATCTTCCATATTCTCAAGTCTGATTGTGTTTATTCTTTTTTATATATTTTATTTAAGCACCTTGATTACATACATGATTGTGTTTGGGTTTCAGTCATGTAAAGAACACCACCCATCAACAGTGCAACATTCCCATCACCAATGTCCCAAATCTCCCTCCTCCCCACCCAATCCCCGCCTGTACTCTAAACAGGCTTTCTATAACCCTCATATGTACTCATTATTAGGATAGTTCAAAATGTAGTTATTTCTCTAACTAAACTCATCCCTGTTTGTGGTGAGCTTCATGAGGTGAGCTATAACTTCCAGCCCTTCTCTCTTTTGTGTCTGAAAATTATTATTGCAAGAATGTCTTTCATTTTTCTTAAAACCCATAGATGAGTGAGACCATTCTGCGTTATTCTCTCTCTCTCTGACTTATTTCACTCAGCATAATAGATTCCATGTACATCCATGTATAGGAAAATGTTATGACTTCATTTCTCCTGACAGCTACATAATATTCCATTGTGTATATGTACCACAATTTCTTTAGCTATTCGTCTGTTGAAGGGCATCTTGGTTATTTCCAGAGTCTTGCTATAGTAAATAGTGCTGCAATGAATATAGGTGTAAGGAAGGGATTTTTGTATTGTATTTTTGTGTTCCTAGGGTATATTCCTAGGAGTGGTATAGCTGGATCGTATGGGAGCTCGCTTTCCAGTTTCTGGAGGAATCTCCATATCGCTTTCCATAAAGGTTGAACTACACGGCATTCCCACCAGCAGTGGATAAGTGTTCCTTTCTCTCCACATCCCTGCCAACACTGTTTGTTCTCATTCTTTGTGATGTGTGCCAAACTCTGTGGTGTGAGGTGGTACCTCATAGTTGTTGGAGCAAAGAAAGCCTCTTCAACAAGTGGTGTTGGCACAACTGGCTAGCCACTTGCAAAAAGTTGAACTTAGACCCCCAGTTAATATCATGTACAAAGGTAAAATCCAAATGGATTAAAGACATTGATATCAGACCAGAAACCATAAGATATATAGAACAACACATAGGCAAAACACTCCAGGACATTGAGACTACAGGCATATTCAAGGAGGAAACTACACTTTCAAAGCAGATAAAAGCAGAGATTAACAGATGGGAATATATTAAGCTGAGAAACTTCTGCACCTCAAAGGAAATAGCACCCAGGATACAAGAGCCACCCACTGAGTGGGAGAAACTATTCACCCAATGCCCATCAGATAAGGGGCTAATCTCCAAAATATACAAGGCACTGACAGAACTTTACAAGAAAAAAATATCTAATTCCATCAAAAAAATGGGGAGAAGAAATGGACAGACACTTTGACAAAGAAGAAATACAAATGGCCGATATAGAATCCTCATCATGGTCCAGAGAGATAGCAAAGCGATGTTTGCCTTGCAAGCAGCCGATACAGGACCAAAGGTGGTTGGTTCGAATCCCGGTGTCCCATATGGTCCCCCGTGCCTGCCAGGAGTTATTTCTGAGCAGACAGCCAGGAGTAACCCCTGAGCACTGCTGGGTGTGGCCCCCTCCCCCAAAAAAGAATCCTCATCATGACCTTGGGTGGGGCACATCTCCTTCAGGGGACGGCCCCTGCCTGGCCAGGCTGGGGAATTGGTTGGCAGATGGATTAAAGTGTTAAAAAATTGAAAAAAAAAAAAAAGAAAAAAAGAAAAAAGAAAAGAAAAGAAATACAACTGACCAAAAAACTCATGAAAAAATGCTCCACATCACTAATCATCAGGGAGATGCAGATTGTGTTTATTCTATACTTGAACTATATCAGTGACTTTTTATAGCCTTAGAAAAGCTGTGGTTCTCAGGTTTTATTGTTTGGTTACACCTGGTAGTGGTCAGGGGTTACTTCTGGCTCTGTTCAGTGATGCTTAAGGGGCCATCCAAATTCAGTGACGTGGATTGAACCTAGGTCAGATGCATGCAAGTACTATGTATTGTATTATCTCTCCAGCTCTTGTGCTTTTCAAGTTTTTTTTTGTTTTTGTTTTTGTTTTTGTTTTTTTGGTTTTTGGGTCACACCCAGCAGTGCTCAGGGGTTACTCCTGGCTTCATGCTCAGAAGTTGCTCCTGGCAGGCACGGGGGACCATATGGGGCACCAGGATTCGAACCGATGACCTTTTGCATGAAAGGCAAACGCCCTACCTCCATGCTATCTCCTGGGCCCATCAAGTTTTAATGTACATATATATTACTACAATCTCTTTATGAAAAACTGATAAGCCCTAGAGTCTGTGAGTGTGGCCCCAAAACAAAACAAAACAAAAGTTCTAAGACTGATTCAGTTCAAAGATATCTGACAAGTCAATGGTATGGGACCAGAGAGATAGTAAAGGATGCCGGGTGCTTGCTTTGCATATAGCCAACTCCAATTCTATCCCTGGCACCTCATATAGTCTCCTGTGCCCCATTAAGAGTGATCTCTGAGTAGAACCAGGATTAATCCCCGAGAAGAGCCAGGTGTGGCCTCAAAATGAAATTAGTATGGCATTAAAGCCTAAATACATAAGTTTTTAATATCCAGCCTGTGTATGCCCATGCTGCATCTTCTACCATTTCACCTTACCATTTGATTATTCTACTCCACCTGCTAACTCTTTTATATATCCCATTGCCCCAACACATGAAATTGAGTTGTTTGACTGTGCTCTCTCTTGGTTCATTAATTCTCCCCACACTATTCCCTCTCTGCATGGAAGACTGAGGATTCTTTGCTGCTTATTTGTCATTTAGTGCTCACCCTCACATGTCACCTCCTCTGTGAAGTCTTTTCTGATTCTGTTTTGTACTGTGGTTTCCCATGCACACCCTGTACTTGTAGCATCTTCTGGGCTCGATTTTTATAGTGGACTTTAACTGCGTAATGGTTTTATTTTTGTTAAGTTTGATTTGGGGTCAGGTGCTCAGGGCTTACTCCAAGTTCTGTGCTCATGGCTCTCTCAGTGAGGCTCAGGAGACCATACTAGGTTGCTGGTTTTGATAATTAAATTGGACTTATCTGATTGCAAGGTCTTACCCCCTCCCAGGTAGTATTTCTGGCTCTATTTATATTCCCTCTTTTTATATTTTTTTAAGAATAGAGAGTGAATCTGTTTAAATTGGGCAAGAAAGTATACATTGGTGGGTAATATGGTACATTGAGTAAGTAATATATAATCAGTGTTACTCATAAATATGTAATATTGTGGACAAAAGACCCTCAATGGTGACATTGGGAGTGATGTAATATTCAGTTCAGTGGAAGGATGGGGGAACATGTTTTCACTGTTGCTTTTAAGAAGATTGAAAGGAGGAGAAATTGGAGAAAAGGAAACCTATTTGTGCAAAATGTATTTCCCACCAGAGACCAAACTCCAGGGGCCAGATCAGTGTCACCTTTCTAAAGATGTATAGCATATCCTTTGGTGGACCCAAGCCATTTGGACTACGCAGCATGGGAATAGTTTATTAAAGGGACGGGGAGGAACATTGGCCTTCTAGTTCCACTGTTTATTATTTTTCTGTGCCTGCTCAAATAGATTAACCCATTGGAATAATTTTTTCTACCTTTCAGTGAAGGTAAAGTTTTTTATCTTTCAAGATTTTACTGAGTGTTGAATGAGCTTGTGTGCTTGAGACAGATAATGGGATAATTCTCTTTTCTCCTTTGAGGGATGTGTAGTCAAAGTAATAAATAAATGTAAGCTTCAGTATTATTAAAAGACTTCATTAGGTTGCAGACAAATAGCTTGGAACTCAAGGTTCCTCTTTATGAATTCACTGTAATAAGGTCCTCTTATTTGTGTTCAAAAACCCATTGGAGTTTCTAGTTATCAAAGACTCTGGGTCTTTAATAGCTTTTAGAAGATCGAAGAGATATTCAGACATTTCATAGTTATTGATTCTCAGTTTATGAATGGAATGCCATTTAGTTTATATGAAGATAAAACTTATAAATGCTTTAATTATATTGCATAATAAGCACTTACTAAATGTTCACCATGAATGTCAGGTTACTTGAAAGAGAAATGAAAAACAGGACTTTTATAATTTGGGAATCTGTATATAAAATTGTGGAAAAGGAGTATTATAATGTCTGTCAATATGTAATTAAATGTACTGAATCTCTTCTATTTTTTAAATGTTCTTGGGATTATCATTTGAAAAAACAAAAGCGATCTTAATAGAAATGTTTTTGTATAATTTTGATGGATTTTGTGATTTTTTTTCTCATAAATTTCTACAAGGATAAGGTTGCTAGGTGACATGAATTAACTCTCTTGTTAATGCTTTCCTGATCCTTCTGTTTCTCTGACTGATGTAAAGTGTAAAATTGCCTGGAATGTTCTTCCTGCACAGTTGAGCTATTAAGCAGAACTAATTCTTTATGGAATGACAAGGCATAAGAAAAGGCATCTCTTGGATTAGGCAATATAAGGCAATCACTTGGCAAATGGCTGAGGGGGGAGCAGTCTTGGGAAAGACAAAGCAGCAGCACTTTTTCTCTTATCCTTGAATTCTTAGCAGCCACACAAGTTGAACAGCTTTGAAGCTGGTTAATGTGGCTTACTGTGCATGTTTTTTCTGTACCATTTCCTGCTAGTTTCTGCCAGCAGAGGGGCCAAGAATAATCACTTGATAAATGCATTAGCATGTCCCAGACACTTCTGTGGCCACACAATGTTGCCTGGAAGACAGATAATTTGAGAAGAGGAAAATCCCAGTTGGGGACATCTTTCAAAGTGAGATCAGATTTTATTCCCAAACTAACAGCATTCTGTCTAGATTATGAGAGTCCCATATGGTGTCTGATTATTTTTAAAAACAAGTTTTAAAACTGAATATTAAGTTGCAGTTGGAGGAGATCAAAGGGCAAAGAGAGTAGCAACTTGTTTTTCATTTTATCAGCTTTAAAACGGAAATCAGAGAACATCAGTAGTAATTTCATAATGATTAAAGAGTACAGAAAACATTTATATTTTTGGTTTGGAGGTCAAACCCAGGAGTAAGGACTGTTCCTGGCTTAGTGTTCTGGGGCTACTACTAGCTTTGTATAAAGGACAAATGGTATTAGGGATTGAAACTGGATTTCCTGTTGAGCTGTTTCTCCAACCCCTTGAAAGCTTGTTATGGTCTTGGATTTGCCCTGTTGACATTTTGTTTCTGATTTGTTTAGCTGTGTGTTAATTTTTTTTTCTTGTGCCTCAACTCTTCTTTAAATTCCTATCAAAACGACTCCTTCTAGCCACATGTATTTCTGGGAACTTTATGATCTTGTCTGAAAAGTCATCCTTTTGGCCTGTCAGCTGATATTTTGGGGGTTGTTTGGGAATGGGGGACCACCATAAGTCCAGAACTTTATAAAGGAGGTTATGGAGAGCTGCTGCAGCTGCAGGTGAAGGAAGGTCTCAGGAGAAGTTGGGAGTTTCACCTTGCAAATCTACAGTCAATATAATCACTTCTGGATGAATGGGACACAAGAGTAAATGGAAAATGTTGCACCTTTATATTAGCATTTCAAGTGTGCAATTTTTTTGGCTACACCTGGTGACACTCAGGGATTACTTCTGGTTACACGCTCAGAAATCACTCCTGAGGGGCCGGAGAGATAGCACAGTGGTAAGGCGTTTGCCTTAGACACAGAAGGATGATGGTTCGAATCCTTGATCCCATATTGTCCCCCGAGCCTGCCAGGAGCGATTTCTGAGCATAGAGCCAGGAGTAACCCCTGAGCGCTGCCGGGTGTGACCCCCCAAAGCAAACAAACAAACAAAAAGAAATCAGTCCTGGCAGGAGGATTGAACTGTGGTCCTTCCTAGGCTAGTGCTAGCAAGGCAGATGCCTTACCGCTCCATGCCACTGTTCCGTCCCCTCAATTGTTCAATTGAATCTTTTTTTTTTTTTTTTTTTTTTTTTTTGGTTTTTGGGTCACACCCGGCAGTGCTCAGGGGTTACTCCTGGATCCATGCTCAGAAATTGCTCCTGGCAGGCACGGGGGACCATATGGGTCACCGGGATTCGAACCGATGACCTTTTGCATGAAAGGCAAATGCCTTACCTCCATGCTATCTCCCGGGCCCCTCAATTTAATCTTTTGCAACTTCTCCAGAGTTCAACAGTCTCAGTCAAATATGAACTAAAAAAGTTCTGAGGCTTATCTTGAAAAGATGAGATTTTCTTGAACTAAACCAATTAACTCTAGAATAAATTCTTATAAGTCATATCAGTATAAGTATTCTTTTTTTGTTTGTTTGTTTGTTTTTTGGGTCACACCCATTGTCATTCAGGGGTTACTCCTGGCTATACGCTCAGAAATCGCTCCTGGCAGGCTCCGGGACCATATAGGATGCCTGGATTCGAACCACCTTCCTTCTTCATGCAAGGCAAACAGATGCCTTACCTTCATGCTATCTCTTCAGTTCCCCCAGTATAAGTCTTCTGAGACTTCCCAACCTGGGTTCAAATTCCAAGGGTGGGTGGGAGTGTGGGGCACAGCAGAAATGTATGTGCAGGACACACTGGCTCAGCACCTGGACATGGTGTTCCATTCTGAGGTATGCTGTTGCATGGACATTCTGAACTTGCACCTTTGTGGACACCCTGCAGCCTGATGCCATTTGCCTGCTGTAGACCTTGCAGAATGGAGATCCTGCAATGTGCACCTTTATGGAGATCCCATGTGTAGTAGGGTGGAGATTCTGCAGCAAGTGCCTGTGTGAAGATCCTGCAACTGTGCTAGTCAGGAGACACCGCAACGTGCACCCGCGTGGAAATCCTGTAGTCTGAGTGTGCTCCTGTGGCGATCATGCAGTCGACGCCCATATGGAGAACTTATACAGGTTCCATTCTACAGCTAAAATTCATTTATGATCCAGTAAGGAGCTAAGTATGATGTATGTTTAGAAAACACAGCTGAAACTTTACTCTCTCTCTCTCTCTCTCTCTCTCTCTCTAAAGAGTATGTGGAATGAATGGCTCCACCTGACATCAAAAGGCTGGGTGTGTGTGTGCAGCATGGGTTCCCACATGTCATGTGGGATGTTTGTCCAGATTCCCCCCTCCCCACTTCAGATATTCTAGGTTCAGTGATGGCTAACCTTTTTGAGCCCAAATGACCAAATTGCTGCACAATTCCCTGTCCTCTCAGTGGCCAGTCCAGCCCTGTTGCCAGGTGAGCTGCAAAGCAGACACTGGCACACTTGCCTCCTGCCACGCCACTTATCTTAATTGCGGACCTTCCCGCATGCCAGCTGCAAGGTCTTCTCGTGCCACGGCTGGCACCCATGCCATGAGTTCACCATTGAGGCTATAGCTTATTTAGATTTACTTTTGACAAGTCTTCCTGTTTATTTAACTGGGCTTGGAAAAGAATACAGGTCTCCATTCTATAGCTAAAATCTATTTATGACCCAGCAAGGAGCTAAGTATGATGTGTGTTTAGAAAACACACCTGAAACTTTACTCTCTCTCTCTCTCTCTCTCTCTCTCTCTCTCTCTCTCTCTCTCCCTCCCCCTCATGACCTAAGATTGCATGTGAGACGGAGACTTGACTTCTTTGAAAGAGTCTCTCTATACCAACCCAGCTACCAGCATGTCAGTGACAGAGTCATTGAGAATAGTGTTATAGAAGGGAAATTTGAAACTCTGAAGGCACTCTGCCATTCACCTAGTTTGGACATTGCTTTTCATATTCTTGAAGATGAAAAGCAAATTCTTACATTCATTTTTCTTTGGTATGTTTATTAATTTTGTTTATCTTTCATGTAGGAGGAAGCCATATAGTGTTTATCTTTCTGTTTGACATTTCACTTAGAATGTTATACTATGTGTTTATATATTTATTCTAACTACTTATTTAGTTAATAAACAAAATTTCCTGCTTCAGTCTTCATTACTCATCAAATTTGCAGTTTTATGAGACAGAGATTTTTTTTCCTTTCCATTTTGTTTTCCGACTTCATTCACAATCTAGACCATATCTGAAGTGTATATGGGATGAGTTTGCTGTGTCTCCTCTTTCTTCTATACAACCAGTGTGGATTTTTGTTTTGTTTTGTTTTTTGGGACACACCCGGCAGCGCTCAGGGGTTACTCCTGGCTCTATGCTCAGAAATCGCTCCTGGCAGGCTCAGGAGACCATATGGGCTGTTGGGATTTGAACCACTGTCCTCCTGCATGCTTACCTCCATGCTATCTCTCCAGCCCCTCAGCAGATTTTTTAAAGTTTTCTTAAGTTTCCAAAGAAGGAAAATGTCTATTTAAATGAGGGCTCAATACTCTCTTGATCACTCTCTATGCAGCAATGTTCAGCTTGTGGGTATGTGTTAGGTTACACCTTATTCTATTTTATTAATACAGAGACTTCTGCCTCTCTCTGCCCTTCACCCAAGGCATGTGTTAGGTTACACCTTATTCTATTTTATTAATACAGAGACTTCTGCCTCTCTCTGCCCTTCACCCAAGGCATTTGAAATGTAAAAACCCACCTAGTATGCATTAGCTCTGTATTGGTAATTTGTTGCTGGATTCATTTGGCCTGGGGGTGCATTGGAAGGGAATAAAAGCTATTGGTTTTAGTGGGCTTCCCACTAGAAGGTTGGAAACCTTCTGACCCTAGTGCTTAATTCTAATGCACCCTTATGCATGGTGTGGATTATTGATTCTTCACAGCTACCCTGCACCAGACCCATTTTTTTCTGGAGTTGGATTATAGTGTGTGGAGCCCAACAGTTATGAATCTGTTAGATCCCGTTTTTCATAAGAACAGGATTCTTGCAAGCAAGTGAAAAAAGTGTTTTGGTTAATCTGTTACTATCGTTAAAAATGAAAGTTATGAGAGTAGGCCTCAGTAGTTGAGCGTGCATATAAAAATTGTCAGCATGATTTGGTATCATCTTTTTTTTTATCTAGCATATCAAATAGCCTTTTCCTCTGAAATATTGTAGTTACTTTAAGGATGGTAAAAGTCCATTAATTGAAGAGAAAATAGCTTCATTAGATTTGTTGTTATGCATTAACATCACTTGTAGCTGTACTACCAATGGAATGCTATGAGAATATTGTCATATACAATAGGGAGTGGTGGCCAAAATTAAAGTCAGTCAGAGAGATAGCATGGAGGTAAAGCGTTTGCCTTTTATGCAGTGTGACAACTTCAATGTTTTTTTTCAAGATTGTCATCCCAGGAGCCAGAGAGATAGCATGGAGGTAAGGTGTTTGCGTGGCATGCAGAAGGACGGTGGTTCGAATCCCGGCATCCCATATAGTCCCCCGAGCCTGCCAGGAGCAATTTCTGAGCATAGAGCCAGGAGTAACCCCTGAGTGCTGCTGGGTGTGACCCAAAAACAAAAAAACAAACAAACAAAAACAACAAAAAAAGAGTCAGTCTTCTCAGGGTAGGACTTATTTTCTTTTATGGTGGAGAGTGAAGTTTCACTATGTTTGCTCAAACTTCTGCATGCTTGTTGTATGCAGGATACTGTTCTGGCCTCTGGCAGCACACAGACAAGAAATTTTCTGAAAAAAAGCGTGTACGTTCTAGAATAATAGATGGGCTCTAGGTTGAGGACTTAAGTACATTGGAGAGTTAGAAAGTTCCTGAACAGCAGTGAATAGAATTGACTTGAAGAACTTTGTGTCATTCTTTCCAGTCAAAATGAATGTGGGGACTGCCTAACTTTTTGCCAGATAGGGTTGATAAATCAATAAGGAGTCCAAGACATCTCAGGTATTATTAAAGGCATCTTTTCATATGGACACAATAGGAATGTATCAGAAAAGAGCCTGTGGAATTTTGCAATTAGGATCTATTTCTTTCGTTGTAGGACTGTATGGTTTTGCTGTTTGGACCTAGTGATGATGCTACTGGGGCCTGGCAGTGATGGGGCAGTGTGTGAGGTGCTGAGAATAAGTTTGGGACCTTACACACACAAGACTGCAATTTTGTGAGCCATCTCCCAGCCATATGGTCTGCTTCTTTAAGTTCCTGGTCCACAGCTTTGTTAGAAAAATCAGTAGCTTTCACTTATGTGTATTTGAAGACATTTAATCTAAACATTTTCCGTGAAAAATGAAAGTACACCTGCTTTTCAGAATTATCAGACAAGCAGGGTAAAATGCTCAAGTCTAGTGGATATCATACTAGAGATAGTATAGTGGTAGGGTATTTGCTCTAGATGCGTCAGACCTTGGTTCAAATCTCCAGTACCACATTTGGTTGCCTGAGCACTGCCTAGAGTGAGACCTGGGCCTCTCATCTTGTGACATTCTTTTTATTATATAGATTCATCTTTTCCTATAAAATAACTTTAAAAAAATGCAAGAACTGCTAACCTTGCATACAGGTAGAGTGTGTTCAGCATCTGTTTGCAATGTTTCTCAGCTCTTTTTCAGTGTTTCTCAGCAGGGCTTTCACTCAGTCTATGAGGCATTTGCTATCTTTTTTTTTTTTTTTTTTTTTTTTTTTTTTTTTTTTTTTTTTGGTTTTTGGGTCACACCCAGCAGCGCTCAGGTGTTTCTCCTGGTTCTATGCTCAGAAGTTGTTGCTCCTGGCAGGCTCGGGGACCATGTGGGATGCTGGGATTCGAACCACCAACCTTCTGCATGAAAAGCAAATGCCTTACCTCTAAGCTATATCTCCGGCTAAAAATCTCTTATTCTATGTCTTTTTTCTTTTTGTTTTTTTTTTTTTGTTTTATTTTGTTTTGTTTTGTTTTTGGGGGGCCAGACCCATTTGATGCTCAAGGGTTACTCCTGGCTAACGCTCAGAAATCGCCCCTGGCTTGGGGGGACCATATGGGACTCGGGAGAATTGAACCTCGGTCCTTCCTTGGTTAGCGCTTGCAAGGCAGACACCTTACCTTTAGTGCCACCTCACCAGTCCTGGCATTTGCTATCTTAATGTTTTGGTTACTTGTTTTCTCTATTAACTTTCTCTTCAGCTGCATGTCCGTTCTCAAGCTCAAACACTCAGAGTGAATTGGTTTTGATAAAGCAAGAAATTATAGCTATAGCCTGGAGTAGATAAATGCATGACTGGAAAGATGGTGTCCCAAATACTGAATGTGAGTCACACTCTTGAGCTTCTTGCAGCTCTCCTGAGCTTATTTGGCATAGGGGACAGACAGGAAGCTAGCAGAGGTGCTGGCAGGAAACTGGAGGTTGTGTTCCTGCTTAAGCCCCATGCCTCCATGTTACCTCAATGTGGCAGTGGCCACCCGCAGCCTTTTAAGCAGATGAAGGCCCTTGCAGCTCTGGCTAATCAAGAGCATTAGAACCACCTACTTTGTGTCAGCATTCTCATTGGCCCAAGTGTTTTGTTTAGTGAAAGAATATCATTTTTATTTGGGGGAGGGTGGTACACTTAGGGTCACTCCTGTCAGAGACCATGTGATGCTAGGCATTGAACACAACCCTTTTTTTTTTTTTTTTGGTTTTTGGGTCACACCCGGCAGTGCTCAGGGGTTACTCCTGGATCCATGCTCAGAAATTGCTCCTGGCAGGCACGGGGGACCATATGGGGCACCGGGATTCGAACCGATGACCTTTTGCATGAAAGGCAAACGCCTTACCTCCATGCTATCTCCCGGGCCCCTGAACACAATCCTTTATGGGGGATCATATGGATCCTGGGGATGCTTCTGAGTCTGGCTACATGCAAGGCAAGCACCTTAACCCCTTTTCTATCTCTGTGGCTACTGAACAAATATTTTAAATGCAATTGGGGGGTGGTTAGGGCCACACCCGGCAATGTTCAGGGGTTACTCCTGGCTCTGGGCTCAGAAATTGCTTCTGGTAGGCACGGGTGACATAGGAGATGCCAGGGATTGAATCCAGGTCTGTCCTGGTTTGGCTGCGTACAAGACAAATGCACTACTGCTATGCTATTGCTCTGGCCCCTTAAATGCAATTTTTAAAAGAAAATGCCCCCCCCCTTTTTTGGTTTTGGGCCATATCCGGTGACACTCAGAGGTTATTCCAGGCTATGTGCTCAGAAATCGCTCCTGGCTTGGGGGACCATATGGGACACCAGGGGATGGAATCACGGTCTGTCCTAGGTTAGCATGTGCAAGGCAAACACCCTGCGCTACCACTCTGGCCCCTAATATTATTATTGTTATTAATCATTATTATTATCTTCCCTGTTGTGCTGTGAAGCAGGTGGCATCCAATGCTACATCGTGCTTTGCTGAGAGCTGGCAGCATGGTGCAGGACACAGGTCCAGGTTGCTTTGGATGTGTCCCTAATCCCAGTCATATTTCCTGTTTTATTCATTGTAACACCTTAGAAGTATGTATGGCGTGTTAAATATTGTTATACAGTTTCACTGTAGAAACATCTATATCTTGCTTTCCAGTCAGTTAAGTTTGGGAGCCTTTTTTCTTGTAGCATTGTTAGATCCTTTTTCCTTTGTCTTTCTTTTTTTAAACCATAAATCTTAATAACAAGTGACTAAGTGGACAGGTGAAGAGGAAGAAGTCACACACATAAAATAGGCACTCCCTTTTATTGTGTTTGCCGGGTTGTTTTTTGAAGACTGCGCATTTGTTTTGAGACCGTGTTTCTTGCCGGTTTTATAGAGCTCAGGCCTCTTAACAGCTACTCTTAATGACTTCTTGTGGGGCTCTGGGTTTAAGTTAGTTTAGACTGGTAGGGAGAGAAACAGATCAGGTTTCACTAGCCTTGTAAAATCTGTCCTAACTTTGTGAAACGAAGTTTGCAGCAAGATGGATACAAACGTTTACATAAGAACACACATTTGCATAAGAACACAACGCATTTGGCCATTTAAGTAAATATAAAGTTTTGAAATACTGAGAGATTCGTAACTGAATAGGTGGGGACTAACATTAATTGTAAATGACAAATGTTCTCATCTTAAAGGATCACTTAAAAAAAATAGGGGCCTGAGAGCTAGTAGAGGGCTGGTGGGCCATGTTTTAAGGTGTTTGTGTTGATTGATGAGTTTGGCACAGTGTCCCCTAAGCCAGTGCTTTTCAAGTATTTTCTGTCATGCCCCCTAGGAAGAAGAAAACATTTTTCACACCCCCTGCGACTGTAAATAGTATCTTTATTAAAAAAAAAAAAGTCTTTAATCTGCAAAACAAAAATATATAAAGTAATTTGAGCTGATTTTTTAATCAGAGGTGATGTCTGGGTTCATGGCTACAATGAGCACGTTTTGCAATGCACAGCCTTTTGAAGCGGGGTTTGAAGCAGAACACAGCAACTCTCAGCTCCAGAGACATACAGAGACATAAACACGGGGCTTAGCTCGTTATGACAGTGTTTGCTGAGGTCAAACGCACCCCCCTTTACTGAGTGCGCCCCACTATTTGAGAACTATTTGCAGCGCTGCCCGGTGTAATCCTTGAATACAGAGTGAGGAGAAAGCCCTGAGCAACAATGGTTGCAACTCTGAGTTATGCTAAGCAACCACAAAGCAAACTATAGAATTAAATTTATAAGACAAAAAAAAATGCTTACTTGTAGGGAAACATTATTTAGCTTTGATATAGATCATATTTTCATGGTTCTCTAGCACTTCTAAGCTTTGCTAGAAACTGCATGTTATTTTTATTACAAAGTATTTCTCTTCAGATGTTTTTTTTTATCTAGCAGGTTTTTAGTTGGGGAAAGAACCAAATATTCATGGATCACAGGTTATAAGTTCACAATACTTAAATGTAAAAGAGAATATCTTTTAATTAGGTAGGTAGCAAGTCTCTTGAAACCATGTCCAAAAGAGGCATATAATTTTTAAAATATCATTATTTTTATGTAATTCCATAAAAAAATAGGACCACTCCTAGTGGTGTCAGGAATGAGGGGAGGACCTCATCCCTCATGCTTAGGCTTGTTCTCCGCCACTTGAACCACATCCCAGGCCACTTCAATTTGGTATTTCTAAAGAAAAAAGATAGAAGGGGATGAAGAATTAATTAGTATACATAATCCTGCCACTCATGATCTGAAGTAGTTTAGCTTGTCTTTTTGTAATCTGCCGCCTAATAATTCACATTGAAATAGAGTACTTACTCTCTTCAGATATTTTACTGATAATCATATGAAAATGTATATTTAAAATGGGAAAATAATTTGTTTTCCTGTATTCTGTGTGTGTTGAGGTAAAAAGCTAAGAAAGAAAAATAAAAAGGAAAAATTAGGCGTGAGGATAGATAGGCCTTAACCCCTGTACCATCTTCCTGGCCCTCTCAAGTCCTATTACTTATGTCGAAGTGCTTCTAAGCATTTTTGTGCTCTTGCAGTTTTACCTTTTTGATCTTTGACCTTGTTTTCTCTCTCTCTCTCTCTCTCTCTCTCTCTCTCTTTTGTTTTTGATTTTGGGCCACACCCAGTGACGCTCAGGGGTTACTCCTGGCTATGCACTCAGAAGTTGCTCCTGGCTTGGGGGACCATATGGGAAACCAGGGGATCAAACCGCGGTCTGTCCTAGGCTAGAGCAGGAAAGGCAGGCACCTTACCTCCAGTGCCACAACCCAGCCCTTCTTTCTCTTTCTCTTTTTCCCTTCTCCTCCCACCTTTATTTGACTTCTTGAGGATCAGAATGTACTTGATGGGGCACACAGCAGTTAGGATTCCAGAATGCCAGGCATGTCTTTTACCTGAATTCAGCTCCCAGCACCATGAACCAGCAACTTAACTATACAGTCTGTTGTTTCCAAAAGTTTTTATGTAGTCTTTAGAATTCTCTCTATATAGTATATCATCTGCAAATAGTGAGAGCTTGAGTTCTTCTTTCTATCTGGATGCCATTGTTTTTTCTTACCTAATTGCTATGGAAACTACTTCCAGTACTATATAGAATAGACATAGCAAGAGTGAGCAACCTTGTGCCAGATCTTAGAGGAAAGACTTTTAGTTTTTCCCCATTGAGTATAATGTTTGCCACAGGCTTCTGAAAATGTTTTTGACTCTGTTCCTTAATTCCCTTTATGTTGACAATTTTTATCATCAATGGGTGATTGGACCTTATCAAATGTATTCTCTGTAACTGTTGCTATGATCATATGATTTTATTTTATCGATATGGTATATTTATATTAATAAAATTAATTATATTATATTGATTATATATTACTTATATATTATATGATATATTATTATGTGAATAAATGACTGCATATGTTGGACCATCCTTGATCTCCGGGATAAATCCTACTTGGTTACGGTACATGGTCTTCTTGATAAATTGTTGGATTCTATTTGCGTATATTATGGTGAGGATCTTTGTATCTGTGTTTATCAAGGATATTGGTCTGTAATTCTCTTTTGTTGTGGTATTTCTGTTTGCTTTTGGTATCAGGATGATAGTAGCTTCATAAAAATTGGAAGTGCTTGTTTCTTTAATTTCCTGGAAGAACCTGAAAAGGATTGGCCGTAGGTCCTCTTTAAAGGTTTGAATGAATTCACTAGTGAAGACCTCTAGACCTGGGTTTTTGTTTTTGGGAAGACTTGATTACCATCTCAATTTTCTCAATGGTGATAGATCTATTCAGATATTCTGTATCAACTCTTGGGAAATATATGAGTCCAAGAATTTATCCATTTCTTCCAGGTTCTTTCTATGGCATAATGATTCTCAAAGTAACCTTAGGTTAGATTATCCTTTGATTAGATCAGTGGTCCTCAAACTACAGCCCACGGGCCACATACTGTATTTGTTCCCATTTTGTTTCTTCACTTCAAAATAAGATATTGCAGTGTGCATAGGAATTTGTTCATAGTTTTTGTTTTTACTATAGTCCGGCCTCCAACGATCTGAGGGACAGTGAACTGGCCCCCTGTTTAAAAAGTTTGAGGACCCCTGGATTAGATCATCTGTAGTATCTGTTGTGACATCCTCACTTTCTTTTCTGATTTGGTTTTATGAGGTTCTCCCTTTGTCTTTTTGCTAATGGTTCATCTTGTTTATGTTTTTCAAAGAATCAGCTATTTTTCATCCATCTTTTGGATTGTTTTTTTGTGTTGATAGTTCATTAATTTCTACTCTAAGTTTTATTATTTCCTTCTGCCTGCCTGCTTTTGGCTCATTTCGTTGGTCATTTTCCAATTTCTTAAGTTGTGCCATAATATTATCTATGTATATGTAGACCTTTTCTTTTTTTCTTTTTTGGTTTTCGATTTTTTGGTCACACCCAGCAGTGCTCAAGGGTTACTCCTGGCTCTATGCTCAGAAATAGCTCCTGGCAGGCTCAGGGGACCATATGGGATGGCGGGATTCGAACCACGACCTTCTCATGCAAGGCAAACGTCTTACCTCCATGCTATCTCTTCAGCCCCTTTTCTTTTTTTCTTGATAAATTCTTATAAAGCTATTAATTTTTCGGGGCCCGGCAGATAGCATGGAGGTAAGGCCTTTCATGCAAAAGGTCATCGGTTCGAATCCCGGTGCCCCATATGGTCCTCCGTGCCTGCCAGGAGCAATTTCTGAGCATGGAGCCAGGAGTAACCCCTGAGCACTGCCGGGTGTGACCCAAAAACCAAAACAAAACAAAAAGCTATTAATTTTTCTCTTAGTACTGCTTTGGGACTAATCTGTGTTTCACAACTTCTGATAATTCATGTCTTTGTTCTCATTTGTTTCTAAGAAGATGCAAGCACTAGTGCTATGGTAGTGCCCAGGAGATCCTCCTGCTACAACTGGGTGAGATCTGAGGCAGATGAGAACTACCATATATTGAAGTATAAGATAGTTATAGGAGGGCTGGAAATAGCACATGTATATTTGCATACATATATACACACACATATAGTCTTCACACTGGGATGTTTTTTTAAGTTGTCCCTTTTAATAGAATGTGTATTTAGATTCAAAAGTTTGTAAATGACATGAATTATAAGTTTATTGTTTTTTTAAGGTTTAATAGTAACTTTTGCTTTTATATAATGCTGTTTGAAAAACTTTGAGTCCTTTTTGGGTTCCAGTAAAAATAATAATCTAGCTTTGGAAAGAAAATATTCTTGGAAGTGTGAAAGAACACTCAAAATATAGTTGTTTTCTAAAAATAAAGCATTGTCAAATTAAAAGATGTGTTAAGTGGTAAGAGAAGGTGACACTACTCATTATCATAGTATGTTCAGAGAATACATGGTGTATTCTACATTTTTGAGTTTTTGAAGCAAAATTGTAAGTGGTGAATTAGTGCTTTTGCAGGGGCTAATTAATTTACAGAAAAAATAAGATTTGTATTTTATGGTGATTCCTTTGGACTGTGTCTCTGTTGGTAAGAATGACTATTACCTAAGAGTCATTTTTTTGGTGAAAAGAGTAGCATTAATTTTGTGTTTGTGAAAATCTTTTATTCACCTAATAGAATACAGAGGTGATCTCACATCTGCTTCTATGCAATTCCACATTGAGTCTGTTACAATATCTCCCATGTTAGTATCTCTGTAGTCCATAGTACATTTGAGAAATGCAGTGGTGCTTATCCTATAGGTCTGCCATAAACAGTGGTTTGAAGGGAGGTTGGTTGCTGAGGGAGCAGAAATCTTTTGTTATATTTATAAATAAAGTATTGCTTTACTTTTACCCATCCATCCTTTTTGGCAAGTGGATGCTTCTAAATATTTTCAGCCTTATCTCTTAGTATTAATGAAGTCAAATCCCAGGTAGACTAATGTTGTTTTTTGTGATAGTTTACCGATCAAGTCATCTAGATTTTATTCTCTGTTTTTCTGTTTTTTTTTTTTTATTCTCTGTTTTTCTGTTTTTTCTTTGTAACTTCTCACATTATTATAAAGACATCTTCCTTTTTTGTTTTTGCTGAGGTCGGGGGATTTTGTTTTGTTTTGGAGCCATATCCAGGGGTGCTCAGGGATTACTCCTGGCTCCATACTTCTGGAGTCCTGGCAGTGCTCAGGGGACCATATGGCACGCCAAGGATTAGCTTGTGCAAGGCAAACACCCTACCCACTGTACCATTGCTCCAGCCTGTTTTATTGATTTATGTTCATTTGTTTGTTTTTACTTTTGAACCACAGAGTGGATGGTGTCAAAAAGCAAAATTTTGGACACTGATAATCACTTCCTGGAATCCTGTCTTGAAATATAAAGAAATCTCTCTAGAAAATATCAACACTTAAGAATTTATATCCTCTGGAAATAACTTGAGGCTAAAATTAAGTTTGAATCGTTTCTACCATTCATCTAACACACCATTTGTTTTCTCTCTTTCCTTGCTTTGTCTGCTTTAGACAAACACTGGGTGACATCTGTGTCCAGTAAGAAACACGTCTTTGTTTTATTTAAGATAATCTGTGGAATCTCACTCGTCTCATCGTTGTCACCCAGTACTGACAGGCTGGTTTAAACAACCTGTTGGTCTTTTGACTTGAGATTCTTCTTTTTTCACTCCATCTTATTTCACAGTGCTGAATTAGCTCTTCTGACACCACTCTTAACACAGCACTCCATTGCTCAAAAATATTTTTGTGACACTTTAATTTGTACCACAGTAAAAATCTGCTTCACTTTCTCTCTCTTTTCCCCCCCATAAACTCTGAATCTGACCTATTCCATAATTGGTCCTTCTTGCTCATATTCTGTGAATACAAATTGCACGATTCTAGTTTGATTTGCACCCCTTTCCTTTTTACCTGGAATGTTTTGTTTTGTTTGTTTGTTTGTTTTTTGGTTATTTTTCTACCTAAATCTAACAGATTCTCTTTGGGTGATGGGTGGGGTGATAGTTTGTTCCACAGTCAGTTCCACAGTAATTGGGAGTTCTTTCCACTCCATGTTTAGGGGACAGTGCTGTGCCAGGGATTGAACAGGGATCAGCAATATGCAAGGCAAACTCATTAGCTCTAGACTATCTCTCCAGCCCCTAAATCAGGGGTCTTAAACTCGTAGCCCGAGGGCCACAAATGGCCCTCTGTACAACATTTTGTGGCCCTGCCCTAGAGAAATTTTGTTTTGTTTTAGTTGTTTGGGTCACACCCCCCAATGTTCAAGGCTTACTACTGACTTTGCACTCAAGGATCACCCCGACTTTGCCCCCTGCGGCCCCCAGGTATATTGAGTTTGAGACCCCTGCCTAGATTCTTCAACACTTATTAATACAGGTTTTTAACCCGACTAATCTGTCTTTTGTCATTTCTCTTTCCTTTGAAATACAACAGTATTTCATGATTATGCCACATAGTTTAGTATGTAATTACAGTTTACCACAGCAGTTTGGTATATAATAAAAGCCATTATTATTTATTTTTTCTTGACTCCTCCAAATAGAGTGTAAATTTTTGGAGAACTTGTTTTAAATTATTTCATTTTGGAAGATATCAGACCCCTTGAGTTTGGAAATCATCTGATCAGTTTATATATATATATTGTTTTTGAGCCATACACAGCAGCACTCAGGGGTTATTTCTGACTCTGCACTTAGAAATTGCTTGTGGCAGGCTCGAGGGACCATATGGGACATGGGAATCAAACCAGGGTCCGTCCTAGGTAGGCCATGTACAAGGCAAACACCTGTGCTATCGCTCATGCCTTCCTGGTGGATTTTAAAAAACTATTCCCTCCATGATTCTTGTGCTAGTTATGTTGGGTTTGTTTTATATCTGGTGCTCAAGTCTCATATATAATGCCTAGCATTATATTGTTTTCAAGTACACTTTAATAACATGTGTATTTATGTTCATTTGCCAAACTATTTTACAGCTATTTCTGCATTTGAAGTTCAGCCTGTTTCTACTGAAGTTCAAGAGGGTGGAGTTGCTAGATTTTCATGTAAGATTTCATCACATCCTCCTGCAGTCATAACATGGGAATTAAATCGGACAAGTCTACCTATAGCTATTGACAGGTAAAGCAGCTTTTGTCTTTGTAGACTATAAAGGAGTAACAAGACTTTTATCATGGGGCTATATGATAGGAAAGACCATATAGCTCATTTTTCATTAATGAGGACAGAATTCAGATTCTTTTTTT
>PVKC010000508.1:0-38347 GCA_004027635.1 Crocidura indochinensis | reverse complement strand
AAGTACTGAATGGAAGAAGTTATCAAGGAAGTCTTTATCTTTTGGTTTTTGGTTTTTGGAGTTCAACCCGGTCTGAGGCTACTTTCAGACCTGTGTTTGGAATGCTCCTGGCAGTGCTCAGAGGTCCAAGTGGAGCTGGGTCTTCCAAATTCACAGTCTATTGCATATGTATCTGGCCCCAGAGTATTTTTTTAAACTTACATTGAGTATATTTTGAAAATATATAGACAAGTAGGGTTTTAACAAAAATAATATTAATCTGTAGGCTACCAGTTACATGAATATAATTATGAATAATGTTATATATATAATAAAGATGTAATGTAATTAGGCGATTTCACAAAGTACATAGCACATTGTTTTAGAGAGTTATTGTGATACAAATGAAGACGATTGAATCACGGTAATATTTTAACATATTTTTTAAAAGTTTTATATGGCACTTTAAGAAGTTGAATATATTATTTTTTGTTACAGAGTATATGTTAAAATATAAAAATACTATGAATATTAAATCATCTTTCCTATCATTAACAGGATAACTGTCCTTCCATCTGGCATACTGCAGATCTATGATGTTGGCAAAGAAGATGCTGGGAATTACCGTTGTGTGGCTGCTACTGTAGCTCACAGACGGAAAAGTATGGAGGCCTCTTTAACAGTGATTCCAGGTAACCATAGAAGTTGGTTCTCTTTTTCGTTGGTCTAGCTATCTATTTACCTTTAGTGATAATAATGGATATACAAGAATGCCACTTAAGTCAGTGTTTCTCAACTTGTTTCTTTCTACGGGTAGAACAGTGAGAGAAAATACAGAAATAGCTTGTGGACTTTGAAAAACGAAAAAAAATTAAAAAGAAAAAATTTTTTTGTGTTTTTAGGCCACACCCATTGACACTCAGGGTTTACTCCTAGCTGTGCACTCAGCAATAGCTCCTGGCTTGGGGGACCATATGGGACACCGGGGATGGAACCTAAGTCCGTCGTGGGTCAGTCTTGTGGGTCAGATAGTGCCCTACCGCTGCACTATTACTCCAGTCCCCTCAAATTAAAATTTGTATTTAAGTCGAGATAGTGTAGCAGGTAGGACACTTGCCTTGTATGCTGCTGACCCTGGTTTGATCCCAGTACCACATAAAGTTCCCTAAGCCCACTCACTAGTCATGATCCCTGAGCCTCCCTGGGTATAACCCTAAAATTAAAACCAAGCCAACAAAATCAAATGGAAAACTTTATAGTTAAGAGCTTGTATATCAGTATTTATAATAGTACCCCTACATGATCTGTGGGTTTAGTGGCAGTAACTTATTTTAAGCAGACTAGTGGTTGATAATTACTAATTTAAAATCACTTACTCTATTTGGAAAATGTTATTTTTATTCATTAATTAAACAGCTGCTTTATAGGTGAACTTGTGCTAAAGTTAATATCCAAAAGGTGTTAATATTTTTGTTTTCTAAACTTTCTGCATTTTCTTTTTAAAAATACGAAATAAAAAAGTACTAAAAAGAGGTAACAGTCATCCATTTCCACAACAATTGTTCATTACCAGTTCATTTGTGAAATTTGGGGGTTTAGTTGCTATTTGAAGAAAAAGAAATTATTGTTTAAATTTTAAAAAGTTTATTATAAATATTAGTATAATTTTTTTTAATTTTTATTTTGATCATAATGGCTTACATATCTTTCACAGTAGTATTTTAGGTACATATTAACACTGAATCAGGGGAATACCCATCACCAAATTTGTCCTCCCCCATCCCAGTTCCCTTTCTGCAATCCATATATCCCACCATCACCCCCCCCCACGCCTGCTAGTAGGTGGTCCCCTCTTTGTCTAGCTTACTATTAGTGATCATATATCTGTTTGGTCCTGGTACCCTCCCTTGTTTCCTCCTTTATTTAAGAGGAGGAGCTAGATAAACCAAGTTATGTGGTTTTGTTTGAAGGAAAGAAAAGCAAGAGATTGGGGTACAAAATAAGAAAAGAAAAAAAAAAGAATTCAAATATGCTGAAAATGGGTGGAGTCCTTCTAGAGGCTTTCAACCTCAGTTTGAGAGAGGATGTGAAAAAGGTAATTGAAACACCACAACACTACAGAAAGAAATATCAAATTAAATATCCAGTGAGCACTAAGCAATAAAAGCAAGCACCACACAATAGTCTCGGTTCTGAAATCAAATCATGCCAGAGTGCAAAATGAAAGAGAAAGATAAGATAAAATAAAATAAAATAAAACAAAATAAAATAATATTGGAGACATCAACTTCAATATCTACACCAAATTAAAGACATCCAAAAAATTGATCAATCGATAGATAAATATTTATTTAAAATAATTGTTTTGTGAAAACAATGTGAAAAATGATTGTTTTGTGCTTTTTTTCTTTCTTTTTCCTCCTGCATAGGCACAGTAACTATTGGGGATATTATAGAGGGAATTCCCTTGGCCTAGGGGATTCAGGGTTTCTCCACCCCTGAAGTATACTGTCATACACATACACAGCTTTTACATTAAAGAATGTAAAATAGGAGATTTGCACACCAAGGCCTGGTTTCATTCCCTGATACCATATGGTCCTCCAAGCACCACTGGGAGTAACCCCCCACCCAAGCAAAGTAATGTTAAAAAGTACAAATATTAGGGACTAGAGCGATAGTAAAGGGCAAACGATGCTTGCCTTGCACATGGATGACCCCATTTTGGTCCTGGCTACCATGTATGGTTTTACATTAAATCATAAGCATAACTCAAACACTGTCAATAGTGATGCATGAACAGAGAGCTAAGAATAAGCCTTGATTGAGTATAGCTGGGTATGGTCTCATCCCCAAACAATAAATAAACAAAAATAGTACAAGGAATTAAATAGTAGATAATTATCCTGAATTTCAATACCCAAACACTATTGTTACTATTAAGTAAACTATTTTTTTTATTTTGGGGTCACACCTGGTGGCGTTCAGGGGATACTCCTGGCTCTGCCCTCAGAAATTGTTCCTAATAGACACAATACTATCTGGGATGCTAGGATTCAAATCATTGTTCATCCTGGATCTGCTGCTTGCAAAGCAAATGCCCTACCACTGGTCAATCTCTCTGGGTCCTGAAATCACATTTTTAATGCTACTATTTAATCTTAGGAAGTATCTATTCTTAAATGCCATCCAGTATCACAACTTTCCTTATTCTTTTTTTTTTCTTTTCTTTTTTTTGTCATTGTCCTTCAATGCTCAGGACTTACTCCTAGCTCTGCAATCAGGAATCACTCCTGGTAGTTCTCAGGAGACCATATGGTATGTTGGAGATCAAACCCAGGATAACTAAACAAGACAATTGCCCTACCTGCTGTATTAATGCTCTAGCCCAAAGTCACAATTTTCTTAACAAAATTAGTGATTAGTGAAATATTAAGTTTGTGTTTCAACTTCTGTTACCAAAAAAAACGCACAATTTAGAATAAAACTAATTGTCCATCATCTGGTGTATAGATTAAAAAAAAAATGTATTTGGGGACTGGAGCGATAGCACAGTGAGCAGGAAGGATGTTTGCCTTGCACCCGGCTAACTTGGGTTCAATCCTTGGCATCTCATATTGTACCCTGAGCTGCCAGGTGTGATTCCTGAGTACCACTGGGTATGAACCTAAAATCCCCCCCTGAAAAAGTCTGTATGAGAGATAGTAGATGAGGTAAGGCCTTTACCTTGCATGTGGCTGACCCAGGCTCAGTTCCCAGCACTGCTTTTGATCCCCAGAAATGATCCTTGAACACAGGCCAAGAATGTGCCCTGGGTATTGCAAGTTGTGGCCCAAAAACTAGCGAGCAAAAAAAGAAGACAACATTATGAATCATAAAAACATTATGCTAAGTGAATAGAAATCACACACAAAAGGTTGTGACATATATTCCCTTTTTTGGGGGGGGTCACACCCTCCTGTGCCTAGGGGTTACTTCTGGCTCTAAACTCAGAAATCGCTCCTGGCAGACTTGCGGGGACTATATGGGGTACCAGGAATCAAACCACTGTCCTTCCGCATGCAAGGCAAATGCCCTACTGCCCTACCTCCATTATATCTCTGGCCCCAGATTCCTTTTTTTTTTTGTTATAGCTTTATTCTTTTTTTTAATTTTTTATTTTATTTTTTGGGGGGGTCACACCTGGCAGTGCTCAGGGGTTACTCCTGGCTCCATGCTCAGAAATTGCTCCTGGCAGGCACGGGGTACCATATGGGGCACCGGGATTCGAACCGATGACCTTTTGCATGAAAGGTAAACGCCTTACCTCCATGCTATCTCCCGGGCCCCTGGCCCCAGATTCCTTTTAAATGAAATGTTTAGAATAAGGAAATCCAGAGGAAAAGTAGATTCCTAGTTGGTTGCCAGACCATGGGGAGAGATTAGGAGTAGCTGTTAATGAATATTGAGTTTCTTTTTTGAAGGTTATGGGAATGTTCTAAATTAATTTGCACAGCTTTGAAAATAACAGAAAAAAACCCACTGTATACTGGTGAGTTTCATGTTATGAGTTACATGTCCATTAGATTATGTTTTAAAAACTGAAAGGCTTTTAACTAATTTCATTTTTTATCTTATTTAGAATTTTCTTTTATTTCATATATTTTTTCTACCCAAAGCTAAGAAGTCTACTAGATCTTTCCACACACCTACCATTATAGCAGGTCCACAGAACATAACAACATCTCTTCATCAAACTGTAGTTTTGGAATGTGTGGCCACAGGAAATCCTAAACCAATCATTTCTTGGAGCCGTCTTGGTAAGTTTCAGGGAAAAATGTTTTCCCCTTAAGTTTTGTTTACTCTAGTGAGGCTGATAAATGTTTATTTTGTATTAAAAAACATATGCCTGTTTAGGGCCTTTTAATAATAAAGGGTTTTAAGGATACATTTTATATTTTTTTAAAAATTGAATGTCCATGAATTACAAAGTATTTATAATTGAGTTTCAGGCATACAATGTTCAACACCAATCCCTTCATCAGTGTCCACTTTACTCCATGAATGCTCTCAACTGTCTTTTTTTTTTTTTTTTTTTTTTTTTTTTTTTTTTTTTTTTTTTTTTTTTTGGTTTTTGGGCCACACCCGGAGACGCTCAGGGGTTACTCCTGGCTATTCGCTCAGAAGTCGCTCCTGGCAGGCACGGGGGACCATATGGGGAACCGGGGGATTGAACCGAGGTCCGTCCTAGGTTAGCGCAGGCACCTTACCTTCAGCGCCACCGCCCGGCCCCCTCAGCTGTCTTTTTATTCTCTTTAAGGCACTGTGGTTTGCAATACTGTTACTGATACCATACATATCACTTTACCTCCTTTCAGCACCCACTCCTTGTCCAGAGTGACCACTTCCCTCTCTTATTGTTATAGAGGTCTCTCCTTGATCTACCCCTATTCTGCTTCCCCATCCAGTGATATGCTTCCTAGAAAAGACCAGTAAACATCAGCTGTTGATTTCTGTTGCTGCTGGGCTTTAGTAATGACAATATTCTATTTATTTATACCCCACATATGAGTGCAATCATGAGGGTATGTTCATTTCCCTAACTTACTTTACTCTTCACTATATTTCAGATTCATCCATGTAAATTTTATACTTTTATGATAGGATAGGGTGTTTTTTTGTTTTTTTTTTGTTTGTTTGTTTGTTTTTTTGTGGTTTTTGGGTCACACCCAGCAGTGCTCAGGGGTTACTCCTGGCTCCATGCTCAGAAATTGCTCCTGGCAGGCACGGGGGACCATATGGGGCACCGGGATTTGAACCGATGACCTTTTGCATGAGAGGCAAACGCCTTACCTTCATGCTATCTCCCGGGCCCCGGGTGTTTTCTTTTAACATAACTTTCAATCATGTTGCATCATTAAAGTTTTTTTAAATTATAGTTTTGGTAACAACTGTCAAAATTTATATAGTATTGATGTTCAAAGGTACTGTACCCACCACCATCATACAATTGTCCACCACCAGAGGACACACAACTGTCCACCACTATCACCTCTGGTCAGTCCAGCTGCTACCTCCATTGCTTTGTATTCAGTTTTATAATTCAGGGCCAAGGGTTTGTATACAAATGTCCATTCCCTGTTTTATTTCTCTATATTTCACAGATGAATGTTATAATCTGGTATTTGCCCTTCTTTCTGACTTATTTCACTTAACATGGTGCCCTTCAATTTCATCCACATTGTAGGAAAGTGCATGGTTTCATCTTTTTAAGAGCTTTGTAGTATTCCATTATGTATATACATCACAACTTCTTTATCCATTCATCTATTATTTGATATTTAGATTGTTTCCATATCTTGACTATTGTACTAAGTGCTGCAGTGAACATAGGTGTGCATATATCTTTCCAAGTGAATATCTTCATGTTTGGAGTTATATACCAAGAGGAATTGCTACTATTTTTCATAGAGACTGAATCAGACATTACCACCAATAGTGAATGAAGGTTCTGTTTCAATTCTATTCTCATTTATGTGGGACCTTATCTCAGTGTTGCTTTGATTTCCTTTATAACAAAAATGATGATCGATGATGACACATTCATATTTCTACTGCAATCAGACATGCTTTTCAGAAAAGTACCTCACCTCCTCCCATTTTTTTTTGTTTATTTTGGGACCACACCTGATGTCTGGGGCTCAGAAGTGATCCATGGTGGTACTCAGAAGAACGTATGTAATGCTAGGAACTTACACTACTGTCAGGATATAGATAAGCACCTTAACCCTTATACTATATTGCTAGCCTCACTCCCCATTTTTAAATAGGTTTATTGGAATTATTGCTGTTAAATTATTGCTATTCTTTGGTGTTTTTTTTAGGGGGGCACACCCTGTGATGCTCAGGGGTTACTTCTGGCTATGCGCTCATAAGTCGCTCCTGTCTTGGAGGACCATATGGGACGCCAGGGGATCAAACCATGATCCATCCTAGGTCAGCTGTGTGCAAAGAAAACACCCTACCACTGCGCCACCACTCCGACCCCTGCCTTTGATTTTTGTGTGTGCTTCATATCTTGGATATTTGCCATCTATCTGATATACTATGTGAAAATATTTTCTCCCATTCAGTAAAGTGTGTTTATTTTGGCCTTAGTTTATTTTGCCATTTAGAAATTTTTAAATGTAAAGTTAATTATTTTAAACTTTTCCATGTTTTTTTTTTTGTTGTTGTTGTTTTCATTCACTTTGCCACTGAAGTTGAATAATTGAAAATACCTCTGAAGACCATATCTTAAAAAGTTTTATCTATTTTCTTCAGTATTTTTTCATAGTTGCTTTCACTATTTGGGTATTTTATAATTCCATACAGATTTTTGTATAGTTTATCCTAAGTCCTTAAAAAACGCCATCAGAAATTTGATGAGGGTTGCATGGATTCTGTATCTATCTTTAGATAGAATAGCCGATTGACATTGTTTGTTCTACCAATCCATGAACATTTTCATTTTTCGTTTCATTTTCAGTAGTGATTTATAGTTCTCAATGTATGTTTCATGCATATCGTTTGTTAAATTAAATCCTAGGTTTTTTATTTTTTGGACACATTATAAATTTATTTTGGTTTGGGGGCCACATCTGGCAGACATCAGGGCTTACTCCTGGCTCTGTTCAAGTATCACTCCTGGCAGAGCATGGGACCCATATTGGGTGCCAAGAATCAAACCCAGAACAGCCGTGTTCAAGGCAAGAGCCCTACCCACTGTCTCTCTGACCCTGATACGATTTTATTTACTTATTTATTTTGGGTTTGGGACTATACTCAACTGTATTTAAGGATTATTCCTGGTAGGACTCTTTCTGGGGACTGAAAATGAATCCATCTCATACAGGGCAAAAGCACCCAATCCTTGACATCATTTTAAATTCTCAAAGGAAAAGCTTTAAGGTTTTTTTTTTTGCTGTTGTATCTGATGTTGGCTGTTGGTTGGTGAAAATCACCGCTGCTACCCTAAAGAATGCTTCTTCTATTGCTTTTTTGTTGTTGGTGTTGTTTTTAAAATAAGAATGTATGCTGGAGCTGGAGCAGTGGCACAAATGGTGGGGCATTTGCCTTGCATGCTTTGACCTAGGACAGACTGCCGTTCAACCCCCCAGCATCCCATATGGTCCCCCAAGCCAGGAGCTATTTCTGAAGTGACCCCTGAGTGTCGCTGGGTGTGGTCCAAAAAGCAAAAAACAAAACCAAGAATATATGTTGAATTTTTTTCAAAAGTTTCTTTTTTTAATCTGTTGACATCATATTTCCTTTTATTGATGTTTCATTGCATCAATTGACTTGCATTATTATTATTATTTTTTTGGGTTTTTTTTTGGGTCTCACCTGGCAGCACTAAGGGGTTACTCCTAGCTCCATGCTCAGAAATTGCTCCTGGCAGGCACGGGGGACCATATGGGGCACCGGGATTTGAACCGATGACCTTTTGCATGAAAGGCAACGCCTTACCTCCATGCTATCTCCCGGGCCCCGACTTGCATTATTAAATAATACTTTTATCCTTAAGATAAATTTCACTTGATCCTAGTGTATAACACTTTTTATATATTGCTGGATTTGGTTTGCTAAAATTTTGTTGAGGATCATTTCGTTGATGTTCATCAGGGGTATCAATAATTATTTTTAGTGATATCCATTTATGCTTCTGGTATTATGGTAATATTGGCTTCCTAGGCACTGTTAGGAGAGATTCATGTTTCTTTGAAGGTTTGGAAGGTTCTAAGAGGTATAAGCAGTAAATGAACCATCTGAACCAGAGCTTTATTTGTGGGGAAATTTTTAATTGCTATTTAAATTTCCTTACTTGTGATTTATCTTTTCATGCTTTTTCTACATTCTCTTGACTCAGTATTAGGAAAGTTGTATGATTCTAAGAATTTATTAATTTTTTTAGGTTCTAAAAATCCATTCATTACTTTTAAGTTCTTTAGTGGCATAAATTTCCCCATAGTAATCTGTGATCTTTTATATTTCTAAGGTGTTTGTTATACTTACTCCTGAATCTCTGATACAGTTAATTTGTGTTTTCTCTATAATTTTCCATTTTGAGTCTAGCTATGGGCTATTGGTCTTGTTGATTTGTATAAAACATACAGAGACTGGGGGCCCGGGAGATAGCATGGAGGTAAGGCGTTTGCCTTTCATGCAAAAGGTCATCGGTTCAAATCCCGGTGCACCATATGGTCCCCCATGCCTGCCAGGAGCAATTTCTGAGCATGGAGCCAGGAGTAACCCCTGAGCACTGCCGGGTGTGACCCAAAAAAAAACCAAAAAAAAAAAAAATGCAAAACATACAGAGACTGGAACAGTGGTGCAAGCGGTAGGCCTTGCCCTCGCTAACCTAGGACGGACTACGGTTCGATCCCCTGGCATCCTATATGATCCCCCAAGCCAGGAGCGATTTCTGAGCGCATAGCCAGGAGTAACCCCTGAGCTATTTTTGGGGTGTGTCCCCCCAAAATCAAAACCACCACAACAACAAAAACCAAACAAACAAAACCACCCAGTTCTTAGTATCCTTTGTATTATATTGATTTTTGTGGTGTGATTTCTCCCTCTAGTTTTTTATTATTTTCTTCCTTTCACTTCCCTTTGGATTTATTTGCTCTTTTTTTAGTTTCTGAAGATGTGATTTTAAGTCGTTGATTTAAGCTTTCTCTTCTTAGTACTGCTTATACTGGGTCATGTAGGTTCTGATAGGTTGTCTTTGTTTTCATTTCTTTTGTGGGAACTTTTTATTTCCTCTTGGATTACCTCTGTGACCTAATTATTATTTAATAACATGCTGTCTGTTTACAAATACTGGAGCTTGTTCCAAACTTGATTTTTGTGGCTATTTGGGGGATTACATCCACTGTGATCAGGGCTTACTCTTACCTGAGGGATCACTTCTGGTGAGACTTAGGGGACTAAAAATGGTGCTGGGGATCAAAACCAGTTCAACCATATGCATGGCAAGCATCCAACCTTCTGTACTGTCTCTTTAACCCCCAACTTTCTTTTTATATATGTCTTTTCTGAGCAGTGTGGTCTAAAAAGACAATAATACGATTTCTATTTTCTTAACTTTGTAGACACTTGAATTGTGTCCTAGATCTATGCTGGAGAATGTTCCATGTTTTCTGGAGAAGATTTTCTATTCAGGTCTATTCAGAGCAGAAGGCTCTGTAAATATCTCTTTGCCCTAGTTATCTCAGTATCTCTCTTGGACTCTTGTTTCTCTTTTGTACCTCATAATTAGATTGGGCTATTAAGTCTCACATTACTGTTGTATTGCTATGAATGTATCTCTTTGGTTTTTTTTGTTGTTGTTGTTTATGGGTCACACCCGGCAGTGCTCAGGGGTTACTCCTGGCTCCATGCTCAGAAATTACTCCTGGCAGGCACGGGGGACCATATGGGGCACTGGGATTTGAACTGATGACCTTTTGCATGAAAGGCAAATGCCTTACCTCCATGCTATCTCCCGGGCCCCAATCTCTTTGGGGTTTTGCAATTGCTTTATAAACGTTGTTACCCTTTATTAAGTGTATATATGTCAATAAAAATTAAGAGTTCTTGGGGCCAGAGAGATAATACAGTGGCTAGGATGCTTGCCTTGTACATAGCCATCCTAGATTCAATCTCTTGATCCCATATAGTCCTATGAATTCTGCTAGGAGTGAATCCTGAGCATAGTAAGGTTTGGCCAAAAACAAACAAAAATTAATTCCTCTGGACCTATTGATCCCTGAAAGAGTATAATACCCTTTCCTATTTCATTGTTTTTTTTTTGTGTGTGTGTGGTTTTTGGGTCACACCCGGTAGTGCTCAGGGGCTACTCCTGGCTCCATGCTCAGAAATTGCTCCTGGCAGGCACGGGGGACCATATGGGGCACCGGGATTCGAACCGATGACCTTTTGCATGAAAGGCAAACACCTTACCTCCATGCTATCTCCCAGGCCCCCCTATTTCATTGTTTTCTTTAGCTTGGGTACTGTTGATCTAAAACTAGTATGGCCATCTTTGTTTTGTTTTTGTCTACTGTAGTATTTGTTTTCTAACCATTCATTCTGAATCAGTGCATTTTGAATTATGTCAAGAATTCAAATGCAATAAATAGGTAATAGCAAGTTAAGATTTTGTTTCCTGACCTACCCATCTTCCCTTTGCCTTTTGATAGGAGGGATCAATCCATTAACATTTAGAGAAATTGATGGGAATGATTTGATGCCATTTTTCTTGTTTTGTTTATTTTGTTCTGGGCCATACATACCAGGTAGTGCTCAGAACTTTTCTAACTTATGTTTTCAAGATTCACTTCTCATGTTGCATTGTCTAGCTAGGACTGAACTGTTTTTGGCAATGTTCAAAGCAAGCACCTGCATGTACCCCTATACTGACTTTCTGATTTTGATCATTTTTTTTAGTTCTTTGCAGAGCTGGTTTTGATGTAACAAATGCCTTCGATTGTTGTTTGGTCATTTATTCGCGCGCGCGTGTGTGTGTGTGTGTGTGTGTGTGTGTGTGTGTGTGTGTGTGTGTGGTCATTTTTCTGAGAGAGAGTGATGTGTCTGTGTGTCCCTGTGCCCATTCAATATTCTTTACAGAGCTGTTTTTTTTTTCTCACAAGAACACTTCATTTATTAAAATAATTCCTGAAAACTTTTCCGAATAATAAAATTCGTTTTCCTTGCTTGAGTGGCATTTCAAGTGGAAATAGAAGGCACCATAAAATGATGGTCTCTGTAAGAACAAAATCTTAGAACAAAGCAAAACAGAATAAAGCAAAACAATCGCTCCAAAGATCATTGCAGCCCTCAACTTCCATCAATGCAACTGTGCAGTTGACATAAGCTCAGGGCCCGGAGGCCACTTAAAATGAATGTATTGGAACAGTTGGGTACCTCCCCCAAGACCAATACGAATGACAAATTTGTGACTAGAGTCAGTGAAGTGGGGGGCCCTTCAAACCCCATCATGTAAACATGGCCATGGCTGGAGTGTCTTTGCCCTCCTCTTCCTCCTCCTCCTCTTCACTTCTCCTCCTTGCTACAGAGCTGGTTTTGATGTAACAAATGCCTTTCATTGTTATTTGTATGAGCCTTTTATCACTCCATCAACTCTGAGCTATATAGCCTTGCAGGGTAGAGGACTTTTTGTTGCAAGGTCTTTTCATTCAGTACTTTTGAGTGTATCCTTCATAATTCTTTCCTTTCTTATAGAGGTTCATTTGAAAAATACATGAATTTCTGGTCCAGAGAGATAGCACAGTGGTAGAGCATGCCTTGCAAACGGCTGACCCAGGACCAACGATGTTTCAAATGTTGGCATCCCATATGCTCCCCTGTACCTGCCAGGGGCAATTTCTGAGCACAGAGCCAGGAGTAACCCCTGAGCACAGCCGCTGCCAGGTGTGACCCAAAAACCAAAACCAAAAGCAAAACAAAAGCCCACAAATTTCACGCAGTTTTCTTTATATTTCAAGTTTTGCATTTATTGCTGTTTTAAGGAGTCTGTCTCCTTGTTTATAGAGTTCTTAGTGCCCTTCTATTTGGATTTTTTCCTTTAGCTCTCTTTCAACCTCCTGGTTCAGAGCACAACACCCCTTCTTAAGCCCCAGGAACTTCTCATGTACTGTCTCTTACAAATTATTATCCCTTTCTGTCTTTCCGCTCCTTCAAGAATTCCTGATTCAAAGGGTGCTCTTCTTACCTCTTGCCCATTAAGTATGCATTTTCTTCATTCCTTTTAAGTCTGTTTTCTATCACAACTTCTTTACAGATAAGGTTATATTCCTTGTCCCCATGTCACTCACTGATTCAATTTTCAGTTTCTTCCATTCTGCTGCTGATTCCTGAATTATATTTATGTTATTTTGCTGCTTTTATTCTGTTTCAGTGAATTCTTTGTGGTGTTTTTCTCTAGTTTTTCTTCAAATTTATTGAATTTTGTTTCCAGTAAGCTCATTTCAGTGAACATCAGGGCAGCATCAAAGTTCTCATATGGTGGAGAACTTTTATGGGCATCTGTCTCCATTTACAACTGAGCTCCTTTGCTTTTATTTTTGTCTTATATTTGGTTTTCTGCTACTTAATGGGAACTTGAGATGGAATTCTGAGTTCCATGTGGTTTGAGTAGTGAGTGGTGCTCCATTTGCACATCAGGCTAGAGCCTACAGTACTCATGATCTCAGGCAGTCAGTCGCAAATGTCTTGAGAGGATTTTTTTTTTAATGCTTGCAAGATCAGCATGATGCTTATAAGTCTGATTTGTTCTCACTCGCATCACAGGAGGGAATTTGTGGTACTTGTGCCCTGTACATGCTCTAACATCAAGGTCCAGTTGACCTGGATTCTGGACTAGGATTTTCTTTTGCTGTTGTCTGGCAATTGATGTGGCTTCACAGTCCAGTAGATTTGGGCAATGCTGGAGGTGTATGTGTGGCCATGCGTGCCACAATATTTAGCAAGCTGATTTTTATATTTGCTTGAGCTAGTATTAAAATGACTGCTCCAGGCCAGAGAGGCACCTGGAAATCACTTGTGGTTTTTCAGGGATGGTAGCATCCTGTTGCTTTCTCAGGAATAGCTATTTCCCCCCCACCCCTCCCACCCCACCTCACCCCATTCCAGCGTGGATAAACTGTGCATGATGTTGTGTAGGGCCAGCAGTCTCTCTGGTGCAGTGGGTGTAGGAACAAAGCTCTACCTGTTGGGATCCTCTGTGATAGATGTTATCTGACTCAAGTTGAAGATTAAGTTTCATGCATCCTCTTTAGAGAAACTTTCTTTGGTACTTTGCTTACTGCTTGTTGGCTTGATCTGTAGCTGGATCCTGAAAAGGTAGGGGTGTGATGACTGAGACAGAGCTGAGGCTAGGACTCTACAAGACAGTGTTCATCTCTAGACTGGTTGCTCCTGTCTGAGCCAAGTGGGATTGTGCCATCCTCTGTTGGACTAAGGAGGTCATGAAACTCTGCAGCTTTTAGAATTTGATACAGAAATCATTCTGTATAAAAGCCTAATGGCTCAGAAGTGTTTCCAGTGGGAGTCATACTGATTGGCGAGAGGGGCATAGCCAAGACTATTGAACGTGTCTTCCCACTCCACTGCCAACTCCCCTCTTGCTCTCAAGATGCAGTCTTTGTAACTGCCAGAACCCCAGTCTGTTTTTAAATTAACAAGGGCCAGAATGAAACTGGTATCTGTGAGTCCTTTGTACATAGATCACTCCTGTCCTAGATTGGTATTTTCTTTAGGTTGCTTGTCTTGGGTCTCATTCCTCTTTCAGTTATTGCCTTGTTGGCCCACCTCCATGGAAAATGTTTCTTAGTTCTGAAAGTTCACACAAAGTCCACCTTAGTCAACATCCAATCTCTCCAAATCATGGATCTTCTCTCCAGCGAATTTTCTAGACCCCTTGGATAGTGCTATATCCATTCATTTTTAGCCATTTTTATTGTGTTCATAACTTAGAAAAACACTCACAGTATTGTTTCTTCTCAGTTCTCTTGGCCCTACCTCCCCAATGTTACATGATTTTAACTACCGTTTTCTCTGTGAAATAGATCACAAGTCCATTGATGTCTTTAATACTCGGGTACTTGGAAATGGTAACCTCATGATATCTGATGTCAAGTTGCAGCATGCTGGTGTGTATGTTTGTCGGGCCACTACACCTGGCACACGCAACTTTACAGTTGCCATGGCTACTTTGACTGTATTAGGTATGTTCTATTTTATATTCCATTCTCAGTTCTGCATTTTATCTTACCATTGGCTATTTTATCCCAGTTATAGTTTGCTTTATACCTTTATTAAATATTGAAGCATTATAGGAGGCTAAATATAAGGTGTAGAATAACTGAGTTTTTAGTGAAAATTAATTTTAGTGAAAACCTATGTTTAAGTAAAACATAAGTATCACTTTGTAATCATCCTTAAGTATCATTTTATGATATCATTTTATCATTATTCTTAAGTATCATTTTATAATCATCATCCTTTTGTCCTTTATGTTCCTTATTATTCCCCTTTATCTCCTTACCCAGTCACAAATCTATATGTTCATTGGTCAGTCTAAAATTTCAATTTGTTGAGTCTTCAGGATTTTATAAGAGTCTCTTTAGACTTAGTTAAATAGAATTATAGTTCAGTTTTCTGTATGGTCTTAATAGTAAACACAGAAATGAAAAAAAATTTTTTTTGGTTTCTGGTTTTTGGGTCACACCAGGCAGCGCTCAGGGGTTACTCCTGGCTCCATGCTCAGAAATCGCCCCTGGCAGGCACAGGGGACCATGTGGGATGCCAGGATTCAAACTACCATCCTTCTGCATGCAAGGCAAATGCCTTACCTTCATGCTATCTCTCCGGCCCTGAAGTATTCTCTTAACTGAATAATCTATAGAAAAGGCATCTGGTTAGAGAAATTTAAAATGTAAACAGGAAGCAAAGAAAATAAAAATTTTTTCAGGGACCGGAGAGTTATGAAGGTAGAGCATTTGCCTTGCATGCAAGGAACGGCGGTTCAGATCCCAGCATCCCATATGGTCTCCCAAGCCTGACTAGAGTGATTTCTGAGTGTAGAGCCAGGAGTAACCCCTGAGCGCTGTGAGTGTGACCCAAACACCCAAAAAAATTTTTTTTTCAGTAATGGGACTTGTTCTTTCATTTTCTATACCTTTTCTTGGTTGTTTAAATTGTTCTTTCTAGAGTTACATAAGAAATGTTTTTTCCCCCTTTTTCTTTAAAAATAGCTCCTCCCTCATTTGTTGAATGGCCAGAAAGTTTGACCAGGCCTCGAGCTGGCACTGCACGATTTGTATGCCAGGCAGAAGGAATACCTTCACCCAAAATGTCATGGTTGAAAAACGGAAGGAAGGTACATTCAAATGGCAGAATTAAAATGTACAACAGGTAAGCTATGTCACTTCACTAGTATTTAAGATATTATGACTTTAGTAATTTTTGTGTAATTTAACTTTCACTGTCAAATTATCTTGGCTCATAAAGTGAAACTAGGGGGCCGGGCGGTGGCGCTGGAGGTAAGGTGCCTGCGCTAACCTAGGACGGACCGCGGTTCGATCCCCCGGTTCCCCATATGGTCCCCCGTGCCTGCCAGGAGCAACTTCTGAGCGAATAGCCAGGAGTAACTCCTGAGCATCACCGGGTGTGGCCCAAAACAAAACAAAACAAAACAAAAAAAAGTGAAACTAAAATAAAAATTGATGTTTTGGGCTGGAGTGATAGAACAGCAGTAGGATGTTTGCCTGGCACACAACCAACCTGGGTTTGGCCCTTTGCATCGAATATAGGCCCGAGTCTTCCAGGAGCGATTTCTGAGTGCAGATCCAGGAAATAACCTGAGTGCTGCCAGATGTGGCCCAAACCCACCCATCCCAAATTGATGTAATATTATTATGTAATAAAATATTTTAACATAATTATATCATAAATCTTCTTATATTTTATATATGGACCATGGAAGTATTAAATTATAATGAAGTGAACGTTAGACCATTCACAGACCTGGTTTTTGGTTGTGGTAACCACCGACTGGTTAAAGTAATTAGCAAGTATGTTAACCTGGTAGGGTCTCAGTTCCATTTTTGCATAAATAAGAAGGAAGGAAATAATTGATTCTTTAAGAATTCCTCCACAGCTCAAACTTAATGCATAATATTAAGAATTCATTTCAGGGGCCGGAGCAGTGGTACAAGCAGTAGGGCTTTTGTCTTACAAGTACTAGCCCAGAAGGGGCCACCGTTTGATCCCCCGGCGTCCCATATGGTCCCCCAAGCCAGGATCGATTTCTGACAACATGGCGAGGAGTAACCCCTGAATGTCACCAGGTGTGGCCCAAAAACAAAGCAAAACAAACAAACAAACAAAAAAAACCCAAAAAACAAAAATAAAACAATGTATTTCTTTTTTTTTTTTTTGGTGGTTTTTGGGTCACACCCGGCAGCGTTCAGGGGTTACTCCTGGCTCCATGCTCAGAAATTGCTCCTGGCAGGCACAGGGGACCATATGGGGCACCAGGATTCGAACCGATGACCTTTTGCATGAAAGGTAAACGCCTTACCTCCATGCTATCTCCCGGGCCCCAAAACAATGTATTTCATTTGTTTACACTTCAATCTTTTTATAGCATTCTTATTTTTGTTTATCAGAATCACTAGTTTGTGTTGACCTGCATTTAATATAATATTATATTATGTAAATAAGACACTGTTGCAAAGAAATAAATTTCTTTAATAAAAAATCCATTCTCAAACATAAATTAAGTTGGTGCCAGAGAGATGGCACAGTTGTAAGGCATTTGCCTTGTGCATGATGCACCTAGGTTCAATTCCTGGTATCCCATATGATACCCGGAGGATGCCAGGAGTGATTTCTGAGCGCAGAATCAGGAGTAACTCCTGAGTGCCACTGGGTATGGTCCCAAAACCAAAATAAATAAAAAAATAAATGAAATAAAAAATTAAGTTGTCTTAAAATAAAATAGAATTTTTATATCTCAAGTGTTTACTTTGTGTAGAATCAGGAAATAAAAGTAATTTTAAGTAATCTTTACAGATTGTTAGTAGAGCAGATTACACTGGTTTTTATTCTTAGTAGTTTTTATCCTTTTGCTGTTGGGATTCTTTGTTTTCGTATTTTGGTTCTTTTGTTTTTAGAGTACATCTGCTGGTATTCCTAGGTTACACCTGGCTCTACACTCCTGGATCATTACTGGTAGGGCTTAGGTGACCATATATGGTACCAAGGATCAGAACTGGGTTGACTGTGTGCTAGGCAATCAAGCACATTACACACTATTCTCTCTCTGGCCTAGTAACTTTCTTCATTTAAAATTCGGGTTCACTTGGCAATAGCTTAACTTTATTTATTTATTTAAAGAACATGCATCACATAATTGATCATAATACATATGTTTCCAGGTAAGTGAAAGCAAAGTTGTTGAAAAATAGAAAGAAGGGGCCAGCGAGGTGGTGCTAGAGTAAGGTGTCTGCTTTGCAAGTGCTAGCCAATGAGGGATCTCGCTTGGTTCGATGCCCTGGCATCCCATATGGTCTCCCCAAGCCAGGGGCAATTTCTGAGCGCTAAGCCAGGAGTAACCCCTGAGGATCAAACGGGTGTGCCCCCCCCCAAAAAAAAAGAAAGAAAAAAAAAGAAAAATAGAAAGAAAAAAACAAATAAAAGAGAAGAATAAAAAAATAGTAAAGAACCAAGCAAATTTGTAAAATTTATTGTATTTTCAATGAAGTCATTAATACCATGGCAGAAGTTTAGTAAGCTCTTGTTATTAATTCTGTTAAATTGGGGTATTCCTTTAGGGGTGACAACATCGAGCAAATGACGTTGTACAAAAATTCAAAACACTACTACTACTATGATTTTTTAGGGGCATGTACTTAACTGCCAGACCTGCTGGAAAGGAAGAAGAGACGGGAAGGAATTTTCATATCATGTTTACAGCTTTTCATAGCACTGAATATTTTTTCTCTCCTTAGCAAATTGGTAATTAACCAGATTATTCCTGAAGATGATGCTATTTATCAATGCATGGCTGAGAACAGCCAAGGATCCCTTCTATCTCGAGCCAGACTGACTGTAGTCATGTCTGAAGACAGACCCAGCGCTCCCTATAATGTTCATGCTGAAACCATGTCTAGTTCAGCCATCCTTTTAGCTTGGGAAAGGCCATTGTATAATTCAGACAAAGTCATCGCTTATTCTGTGCACTACATGAAAGCTGAAGGTAAGCAACTTGAAGAATCTGTTTTTTCATGTGTGTGTTTTGGTTTGGGGGTCAACCAGATAGTGCTTAGGGCTTACTCATGGTCTGCTCAAGAATCATTCTTGGAAAGCTCAGGGGACCCTATGGGGTACCAGGGATTGAACCCAGTCAGCCACATGAAAAGTAAGTACCCTACCTGGTATCTCTCTGGTCCCTAATTTTTTTCTTTTAATTTTTATTTGATTGAAACCATTGTGATTACAAAGTCCTTCATAGTTGGGTTTTAGACATACAATGAATGAGGACCAGTCCCACCACTAGTGTCAACCTAGCTCCACAAATGTTCCCCAACTGCATCCCATAACACCTCTCCTGCCCCCAGCCTGCCAGTATATCAGGCCCATTTTAAGTTTCTTAATCTTTTTATAAGTGTGATTTATCTTCAATATGAACACATTCTTACATAAGCAACAAAATATTTTTAAATCCTACAACATATAAAAAGCATATAATTTTGTTTTGGGGCCACAGCCAGGCACTCAGGAATTACTTTTGGTGATGCTCTGGAGACTAAATGGTGTGTTGAAATCAAACCTGGTGAATTTTTTACCCACTATACTATTGGTGCTGGTCTCTGGTGTTCATTTCTCTCTCTCTCTCTTTTTTTTTGGGGGGGGGCACACTCAGTGGCACTCAAGGGTTACTCCTGGCTCTGTGCTCAGAAATTGCTCTTGACTGGGGTGCCATATGGGCTACCCAGAAGCAAACATGTGGTCAAACTCATGCAAGGCAAATGCCCTATGGCTGTGCTATTGCTTCAGCTCCTGACATTCATCACTCTTTTTTAAATCTAAAATCTTTATTTAAGCAGCATGAATACAAGCATGATTGTAGTTGGGATTCAGTCATAAACAGAACACCTCCCTTCACCAGTGCAACATTCTCACCACTAATGCCCCCCTTCTTCTCCTTCCCTGCTTGTATTCAAGACAGGCATTCTATTTAGTTGTTAGTGTCATTATTTCCCTAACTGCATTCACCACTCTTTGTGGTGAGCTTCATATTGTAAGCCAGTTCTTCGGCCCTCATCTCTATTCTCTCTGGGCATTATTACAATAATGTCATTAATATTTGATAAAACTCATAGATGAGTGAGACTATTGTGTGTCTCTCCCTCTGATTTATTTCACTCAGCATAATAGATTCCATGTACATCCGTGTATAGGAAAATTTCATGACTTCATTTCTCCTGATGACTGCATAATATTTCATTGTGTATATGTACCACAGTTTCTTTAGCTATTCATTTTTGAAGGGCATCTTGGTTGTTTTCAGAGTCTGGCTATTGTAAATAGTGTTGCAATTAATATCGATGTGAGGAAGGAATTTTTGAATTTGTATTTGTGTGTTCTCAGGGTAAATTCCTAGAAGTAGTATAGCTGGATCATATGAAAGCTCAATTTCCAGTTTTTTGAGGGATCTCTATGTTGTTTTCCATAAAGGTTGAACTAGACAGCATTTCCACCAGCAGTGAATAAGAGTTCCTTTCTCTCCACATTCCTGCCAGCACTGATAGTTTTTGTTCTTTGTGATGTGTGCCAGTCTCTGTGGTGTGATATAGTACCTCATCGTTGTTTTATAAAGGTCCAACACCCATTCTTTTTTGGTTTTTGGGCCACACCCAGAGACGCTCAGGGGTTACTCCTGGCTATGCGCTCAGAAGTCGCTCCTGGCAGGCACCGGGGACCATATGGGAACTGGGGGATCAAACCGTGGTCCATCCTAGGCAAGGCAGCAGGCACCTTACCTCCTGCGCCACCTCCCGGCTCCCACCAACACCCATTCTTGATTAAAAAAAAAAAAAAACTCATCAAGATGAGAATGAAAGGAACTTTTCTCAATATAGTTAAGGCCATCTACCACAAGCCAATGGCAAATATTATTCTCAATGGAGATAAACTAAAAAGCCTTTCCTCTAAAATTCTGGTACAAGACAAGGCTGCCCTCTCTTACCATTCCTATTCAACACAGTACTGGAAGTACTTGCCATAGCAATTAGGCAAGAAAAAGATAGCAAGGGCATCCAGATAGGAAAGGAAGAAGTTAAGTTCTCACTCTTTGCAGGAGGAACCCCTGAGCACTGCTGGGTGTGACCCAAAAAACAATCCCATTCACATTAGTGTCACACAAACTCAAATATCTTGAAGTCACCTGGCATTCATCTCTTAATGAAATAATCACACCTGTATTTTTTCTAGATTTCTGTATTGTTTATACTTTGGATATATAAGTGTAGTTTAGGTTTCTTTGTTTAGAATCAAGTACCAGATTTGTCTGCTAAAAATGACAAATTGCTTATGAATTTTATTTCAGCCAAGGTAATGCGACTAATTATAATACTGGTTTACATATGCAGTTACAAAGGAACATTGTTACATGTATTACAGTGAACTGTACTGTAGCATGTGTTTTTGTAGGGGGCGTGCCTTTTGCTGAGCCTGGTGATATTACTCAGCCCTGCTTTGTGGGTCATAGGGCTCAGTGCTTGGTGCTGTAGGAGTGCTTAGGGATCATGCTGAGCTCAGGGTTGACTGCTTGGCATCTATCTGTTCTACTGCTTGAGCTATCTTTCCAGTCAATGTTATCTTATTTTTAAGGGGGAATGTAAAATTTGTGTGCATCATATTGATTGATACTATGAAACTTTAATAAAACACCTTGATAATCTCATTCATTACAGAAAAAGTAGAAATGAAATTTGTCAAAAAGTCTTAACTCAGTAACTAAAATTTTACTAAATTCAATTTCTAGAATAGTTGTTAGACTCTTGTTTTCTTTGGCAAAAATTCTATAAGAAAAAGAAATCTTTTAAAGCTTAGTAATTTCTCTGTTGAATTTTCATAGAAACCATATAGAATTTTAAAATATTTAGTTCTATACATAAACACAACTTAGCTTTTATGCAATGAACATTAAAACTAAATTCAGACACCCGTCAACATGTTCTCTAATAAAATGGTGTGTAGGAACAGGTGGTTTTTTTTTTTTCACTTTGAAGTAGTGTTTTGAAGGGAAGTATTTTGAATTTAAATTAGGGGCATGGTAGCAAGAAGAATGGAAGTCTGATAACTGAGCATGTTTGAGCATGTTAATTCCCTTTTTAGTGATTAGGAAGGTAAAAGGGAATGCTGGTTTTGGTAGAGACCACTCTTATTCGCTATTATGGTGGTTTCATTAGAACCTCCCCATGCGGCTCAGTCTATTCAAGGACAGAACAAGGCCTTTTAATTTGAGCTCAAGGATCTTGTTTGGTAGGTCAGAAATCGTACTATGCAGTTCCTAATTAACAAGCCATTAGCCAGTCTGTTGTGAAATTCCTATAATCTTCTCTAATTAAAATGCTATCAAGTTAATTCAGAAATGTGGGAAAACTTAATAGTGGAATTTGCCTTCTGTTTTGATTATAAATCCCATGGGAGGAGAAGGGGCTCTGTCCTTAGAGAATTTTGATGAAGTTGACGTGCATTTACTGTGAATTGCTTGCCGGGCTCAGTGGCTGCTAGTCTTCCTGTTCCACTTTGCAGGTTTGCTCTGTAGGAATTAGATCACACAAAGACAAATCCTCTTATATGTAGTGCCATGCATATTTGTCTATGATTTGCTATTTAAAAAAAGTTTATCATGGGACAGAGTTTGAAGCACCTACTGAGCCTGCAGTCCTTTAATTTTTATTCTAAATAAAAGAGCATCATACGTCAGTCAAATTTAATAGAATCTCTAGGGGAAAATGAGATAGATCTTTTGCAGGACAGCTTTTGGTCTGTTTTGCTGTTACAGAGTAGAACCATCATATTCGCTACTATCTCTTTGTTATGTTTCAAAAGAAAAGTTTCATGAAGGCATGAGTGTAGGCAAGTTAAATATGCACGTATAAATCACAGTATTCTGGAGTGCTAAATCCTCTTAATTGTTGCTGCACATTATTATTTTTTTGTGTGTGTGATGTTGGTTTTAACTAGATCCTAAGGGATAGTTCGGGAAAATTATTTTCACTTTGTTCAGGAAAATTCAAACTAGCAATTTTAGCAAGATTTTATTGAAAATGAAAACTTTTTAATTGCATTTTTTAAAGAGTTACAAGAGACAACAGATTAGAAATTAGACCCAAGAACCAATGACAAAAATGGTAGTATCATTTAAAATTTGAATATTCATGATTTTTAAACAATGGTTCTTTAATGCAGGTTTAAATAATGAGGAGTATCAAGTAGTCATCGGAAATGACACAACTCATTATATTATTGATGACTTAGAACCTGCCAGCAATTATACTTTCTACATTGTTGCGTATATGCCAATGGGCGCCAGCCAGATGTCTGACCATGTGACCCAGAATACTTTAGAGGATGGTAAGAAAAGGCTGTATAAGCATGAACATTAATCTGTTTAATCAACTCAAATGAATACATCTGTTTTAAATCAGATAAAACATCTTCTTTTTGGATGAGAAAAAAAGTAGATTTGGAAGCCAACATATTATAATTTCACTTCAGATATGACTTTAATTTTTTGATGGTCACGCGGGGATAAAGAGCACTTTATTTATGATTCATATTTTGAATGTTTTCTTTTTGGATTTTGTACCACACACCTGACTTTGTGCTCAGAAATCACACCTTTACAGGCTCTGTTAAAGTTTTATTAAAACCAAATGATTTACAGAGTCACTTAGTTAGAATTTAGACATACTGTGTTTCATCACCAATCCCTTCTTCCCTCCACCAGAGTATGCAGGTTTGCTCCCACTCCCTTCTCCATCCCCAGCTTTGCCACCTTGGCAGGTTCATTTTTAAATTTGTTTAAGTTTGGATCTCCTGGGGCCGGGCGGTGGCACTGGAGGGAAGGTGCCTGCTCTAACCTAGGACGGACCGCGGTTCGATCCCCCGGTTCCCCATATGGTCCCCCGTGCCTGCCAGGAGCGACTTCTGAGCGAATAGCCAGGAGTAACCCCTGAGCGTCACTGGGTGTGCCCCCCCCCCAAAAAAAAAAGTTTGGATCTCCTGTTTTCAGTGTTAACACTGTGGTTTGTATATTTAGCTAGACCACTCCTTTATGCCACCAATGTATTCAGTTTCATTTATATGATATTTTCCTGTTCCATGTATTCCTGATCCACTTATCTATAATTGGGCACCTATGTTGATTCCATATCTTAGCTACTGTACTAAATGCTACAGTAAATAATAGTGTGCATATGTTCTTTCAGATGAACATTTTTCTCTCCTGGGAGATGGTAGATACACGCAAGTGGAATTTCTGAGGGAATTGTTAGTTTCCTGAGATATCTCCATACTGTTTTCCATAAAGGTTATGAGTTCCTTTCACTGCTCTCCTACCAACACAGATTGTTCCCAATATTTTTAATATGTACCATTCTCAGTCATGTGAAATGATACCTCATTGTCACTTTGATTTGAATTTATCTAATAATAAATGGCATTAAGCAATTTTTTTTTTTTTTTGGTTTTTGGGTCATACCCGGCAGTGCTCAGGGGTTACTCCTGGCTCCATGCTCAGAAATTGCTCCTGGCAGGCATGGGAGACCATATGGGGCACTGGGATTCAAACCGATGACCTTTTGCATGAAAGGCAAATGCCTTACCACCATGCTATCTCCCGGGCCCTGGCATTGAGCAATTTTTATGTGCCTATTGACCTATTGATCATTCATTAATCTTCTGTTCATTAATTCCTCTTCATTTCTACTCCCCCCCTTTTTTTTTTGTTTTTTTTGGGTCACACCTGGCAGTGCTCAGGGGTTACTCCTGGCTCTATGCTGAGAAATCACCCCGGCAGGCACAGGGGACCATATGGGATGCCAGGATTCGAACCAACGAATCTTCTGCATGAAAGGCAAATGCCTTACCTCCATGCTATCTCTTCAGTCCCATCTACTTTCCATTTTTATGTAATTTTTTTGTGGTTGATACTTATGACTACTTTATATATCCTGAATATCTGATGTGTTCAGTGCAAATATTTTCTCCCATTCAGTTAGCTGTCTTTTTAGTTTTATTCCATTTTATTTTATCATACAGGAAGTCATTAATTTGACATAGTGCCATTTGTTTATTTTTGATCACCTCGATTTTTTTTTTTTTGGTTTTGTGGGCCACACCCGGTGACGCTCAGTGGTTACTCCTGGCTCAGAAGTCGCTCCTGGCAGGCACAGGGGACCATATGGGGAACCGGGGAATCGAACCGAGGTCCGTCCTAGGTTAGCGCAGGCACCTTACCTCCAGCGCCACTGCCCGGCCCCTACCTCGATTTTTAAGATACAAATTTTATACTTAAAAGTATTTGCAAGGTTCTGACTCTAATGTTGTAAGATGTTCTATTCTTGAATCTCTTCCCTTGTTTCTTAAGCATTTTGATGCGATTATTTTGTGGAATTATTTGAGAAGTATCACCTATTTTGTTTGATTACTAAAGAGTTTTCTGTTCTTCCCAAACAATGATAGGACAAATTGTAACTGATGAAAACCTTTCTTCTGTGTGCTTGCTTTCTTTCTTTTCCTTTTTTCCTTCTCTCTTTTCTTTCTTCCTTTCTTTCTTTCTTCCTTCCTTCCTTCCTTCCTGCCTTCCTTCCTTCCTTCCTGCCTTTCTTTCTTTCTTTCTTTCTTTCTTTCTTTCTTTCTTTCTTTCTTTCTTTCTTTCTTTCTTTCTTTCTTTCTTTCTTTCTTTCTTTCTTTCTTTCTTTCTTTCTTTCTTTCTGAAAACCTCTGCTATATCTAAAAGAGTATTTATCATGCTATGTGTTATTTATTGTTAGATAATTCAGTAAATACAGGTGTGCTGGTTAATAATTTTGAATCTATATATTTATTAGCACTGTTTTTTCCCCAAATGACTAGTTCCTCTGAGACCTCCTGAAATTAGTTTGACAAGTCGAAGTCCCACTGATATTCTCATCTCTTGGCTGCCAATCCCTGCCAAGTATCGCCGTGGCCAAGTGGTGCTGTATCGCCTGTCCTTCCGCCTTAGTACTGAGAGTTTCATTCAAGTTCTGGAGCTCCCTGGAACTATATACGAGTACCTACTGGAAGGTCTGAGGCCTGATAGTGTCTATCTGGTGCGGATCACTGCTGCCACTCGAGTGGGACTTGGGGAATCCTCGGTATGGACCTCGCATAGGACTCCCAAAGCCACAAGCGTGAAAGGTACAGTTCTAACTTCTGTTGAGAAAGAAAGTTCCTTCTGAGTTGAATTTTTCTTAGTGAAGATTATTTTTTTAAGTTTTGGCTCATACCCAGTGACACTCAGGTGTTATTCTGGCTAGGCGCTCAGAAATTGCTCCTGACTAGAGAGACCATATGGAATGCCGGGGATTGAACCCAGGTCCATCCTGGGCAGCCGTGTGCAAGGCAAACTCCCTACCGCTGTGCTATCGCTTCGGCCCCTTAGTGAAGATTCATTTATGAATAAGTTTATTCTTTAGATTTCCATCAATTATAGGCATTATTGAAAAAATGTTTGCTAACTTGGATTCCATCCCCACATAAGGCCCTTGAACCCCACCAAGAATAATCTCTGAGCTCAGGTCCAGAAGTAAGACCTCAGCATTGATAATTGTGGCAAAAAACAAAGGGAAAAATATGAAAATAAAATGAAAAAATGTTTGACTTCTTATTGACTAGTTCTTTTCCCCACAGATCTCAGTGTAATAATATTAATTACACTGTTTGTTCAGCAGACATTTAGGTACTTATTGATCTGATTCAAGCAGAATTTTAGTCAAATGTCATACATTAATAAAGACCACATTTATTCAGTTTTGCCATTATTCTTAAATAATCTGTTGAAAAATAAAAGTTATATGTTAAAATTAAAAATCTAATTATTAAAATGTATAGACTAGGATGTTCTAGACCCTTCTTTGTTCTGGGACCATACCTGTTGGTTCATATGGACTAGTCCTGGCAGGATGCTTGAGGGAGAAGAGAGTTTGGTCATGATTTAGACCTGAGAGAGTGAATGCTCCAGTCCACTAAATGGTCTCCTACACAGCCGCTACAGCTGTGTCTTGTAGCTTTTGTAGAATGTAACATGACAGGTTTTATTGTTGTTCATTGATTGATATCCTATAACAAAGGAATGTTAGATTATCAAAATGGGAAAGTACTTACTGCTTCTTTGAAAAGATAAAAACATTATACTGTTTTGTTTCTTAATATTCAATCATTTTAAGGTTGTATGTCATATCTTAAATTTGAATGTGAGATTATTTTATTTTGTTTTTGTTTTTGTCTTTGGGCCACAACCAGTGGCACTTGGGTTACTCTTAGTTCTGCGCTCAGAAATTACTCTTGACAGGCTCCAGGGACCAAATGGGATGCCAGGTATTGAACCCAGGTCAGCTGTGCGCAAGGCAAATGCCCTACTTGCTGTGCCATTGCTCTGACCCCTAATGTGAGAGTTTGAAAGTGAACTAGAAGTAAGCGTGGAGCAATACACTTCTTGCTGCTGTTAGGTGAAGACCAAGCAATTTAAAACGTTCTGTGTTTTCATGTGAATTTCAGAGGTTTAATACATATATTAATGGTGAATTGTTCTAGCCCCCAAGTCTCCAGAGTTACATTTGGAGCCTCTCAACTGCACCACCATATCTGTGAAATGGGAGCAAGATACTGAGGACATAGCAACTATTCAAGGCTACAAGTTGTACTACAAAGAGGAAGGACAGCAGGAGAATGGACCTGTGCTCCTAGACACCAGCACACTTGTCTATATTCTGAGTGGTTTAGGTGAGTGAGCCTGAACTGAACTTTGAACTTTATCTTTTTTTTTCTCTCTCTCTTTTTTTTTCTTCTTTATGTTTTCTTCTCTGACCACTTTGTGTTCCACATTCACAACACACTCACAGTAACTGCTTAGAATCTCACTCTCCCAAAAACTAAATGCTTGAAAGAAAAGCCAATTTCCATAGGTGAGGTGGGGAAGAGATACCTCAAATATTTTGCCACTCAAAAGATGAGTTAAAAATCAATTAATGACTTATCAAATCTCAGTTTTTTCTTTTTCTCCACTAAGTCAGTTATATTCAGGAGCACTGCACCCCACTCCCACCCTATGGGAATGCAGAATAGTCTAATCTGTAACAGAGATATTAAAAATTATCTGTTAAAATTATAAAATCATTTGGAAAAAGAAGACTCTGCTCATCCAGGCTCTCTGGATTTAAAGCCAGCAGCTCTATCCACAATGCTTGAATCCACACAACTTCAGCCCTTCTACATAGCTGTCAGGTTTCCCAACCCATGGAGTTCACCGAGAAGAAAGCCCACCCCGTGAGTCTTTGCTGCCCTGTCCCTCACTCAGACAACACCTCTGTTGGACCCTAACCCAGTTTAAAACTAAGGAAGGGGTTTAGCCCATGGAACAAGCAGTATTAATAGCTTTCCCTCCCTTCCTCCTCCTCCCTGTCAGCGGTCAGGAGGGCAGTGTGCTCTGTTAACTGGACCACTGGCCATCTGTGACCATTTTCAGCCAGAGCATCTGGCGGCAGCTGCCTGTTTAACAGAGAGTGATGTGTCTCGAGGGCAGTAGGTTAAGGGACCCTTTCAGTGTCCTGCATGGTGAATACTTGTTTTCACTAAGCTTTTCTACCTTAAAGTGGTTCTAACTGGAACTAGATTTGCAAAGTGGGCTTGGAAATGAAATTTAAATGTTGTTTGCTGATTCACTGTAAATTGAGTTACAAACTGATGTCTCAAAATTTCATTTTCATCCTAACTCTTTCTGAGACCCTCATTGTTTTCATTTCTAAATGATTATGTTTTCAATTAAAATGTGTTATTAGGACACATATTTCTTTGTTTCTGAGGTAAAGGAACATTTCAGTTCATTTGCCAACAATCCTAAAATAAGTATTTTTCTAAGTAAGGGAGTCTAGCACTAGATAAAAAAAAATGATGGTCTTTAGAGATAAAAACAAATAAGTGAAAATGGCTTTTTGTTTTCACTCTATACTTTCAATTTGCTCGATCAGATTGTACTTAGTTGTGAAGATTATTGTAAAATATTTTAATCTAATGCCTCAGTTTCCTGAACTATAGAGTTTTTGTTTAAGTGGCTAAAGAGGGGACTCACTGAGGACTACCTCAACAGGTACGGTATTTACCTTGCAAACAGACACTCTATCTAGTCCCCTAAGACTGCTAAGAGTGATTCCTGAGTGTAGAGCCAGTTAGTAAGCCATGAGCACCACCAGGTGTTCTCCCCCCAAAAAACCCACAAATAAGTAGCTCAAGAGATTCTTTTTTTTTTTTTTTTTTTGGTTTTTGGGTCACACCCGGCAGTGCTCAGGGGTTACTCCTGGCTCCATGCTCAGAAATTGCTCCTGGCAGGCACAGGGGACCATATGGGGCACTGGGATTCGAACCGATGACCTTTTGCATGAAAGGCAAACGCCTTACCTCCATGCTATCTCCCGGGCCCCATCAAGAGATTCTTATATCTTTATTAGTACTACAAAAATAGGCATTGGAAGTATTTTTCTATTGTTTCTACTAGTTTAATAATTTTAAAATATGGGATCCTATTTTAATTAAAGTGACTTTGGGGATTGGTAAGAAAGCATTAGGCTCCTGAATTAATAATTTTTATATTATTTGTTCTAAATGTGGTTTGAAGTTTTTTTCCAAGATTTATTTTGGCATAGTGATTATTTTTACTTTGAAGTTTTCGTTGGTAATCCTAAAACTTGACTCCATTTTTTAATGGTTATTAATCACAATAAATCACAATAATATAAAGTAAATAGTAGCATAATTGTAATCCGTGACAATACATTGGTTTCTTATCCTACATTTTGGTCTGTTTACTTCAGAAATTGGCAAATTTTACATTTCTAATTGTAAAGATATTGTTTTCATCATCTGTTAAAAACTATGATTAGTTGTTCAAGTTTAATAGATTGGAAAGGTGCTACTGTTTTGTTGTTAGTTTATCCTTTGGGACATTGATATCATCTTTAGCTTCTCTTTTGCCAAAGAACCTTTGCTGCCAAAATCCACAGCTAGCAAGCATAACAAGCATAAGATTTAACATCAGTCATTAAGACCCAGAATGTTTCCTATCATTAGTAATGTGCTTGAAAAGTTCAAAATGGGACTCACAGTGAATGCTAGGAGTAGCAGTCAGAGGAGACAGACCTTGGTAATCATCATGTTAGTCTGTTAACTAAGCCACATGATGAAATGAAGTCATGTTTCTAGGTGCTTCTTTTTACTGTGACAGGATGGAATTTAGCTTTTGGTTAAAAACAAGCACACTCCAGAGTCAAAATGCTAGAGCTGGAGGTAGTTGTCATCTTCCTGTAGTCAAATAAGGAGTTTTATGGTATTAAAAAGATAAATTTTTAAAGGGATCACTGTGGACCTTACTAGTATAATGATTTTTTTTTTAAGAATTTGAATTATTCGGGGCCCGGGAGATAGCATGGAGGTAAGGCATTTGCCTTTCATGCAAAAGGTCATCGGTTCGAATCCCGGTGCCCCATATGGTCCCCCGTGCCTGCCAGGAGCAATTTCTGAGCATGGAGCCAGGAGTAACCCCTGAGCACTGCCGAGTGTGACACACACAAAAAAAAAAAAAAGAATTTGAATTATTCAGTTTACAAAACATGAAAGCCGTGTTTTAGGGAAAGTCGAAAAATTTTCAGAGACTTCTCATTTCTATAACAGAAAATTTAGAAATTGCTTATAGATGAAAATTGTTAAAATGTGGTGCTTTTTCAAATTCTCATTACATTCTTTAATCTAATGTCAAAATATACTGCTCTATTAGAATATACTGCTTTATAAAAAGTATATTGCTATGAAATGGTTTTAGCCTATTATTTTATTTCAGATAACCTGGTACTTTGGTATTTGCTACAGCTGGAACTCTTCAGAGATATAATAAGCATATAATCAGAAGCATAAACATCACTAAGCCTCTGTCCAGATTAGCTTTGTCCTCATCAAATAGCATTGGCGCCTATGAGATCACTTTGCATTTATTTATTAATAGACCAGATTTAGGATTGTTATGAAAACCTAATTGAAATTATTCCTGTCATTTATCACATATCAGACCTTTGAGGACATTCTTTATATTTTTCCTCAGGTCTTCCCGTGCTTTTTGGGTGGCGGGGGTCATACCCAGCAGCACTCAGGGGTTATTCCTGATTCTGCACTCAGAAATCACTCCTGGCAGGATCCAGGCACCATGTGGGGTGCTGGGATTTGAACTACCCTCAGTCTTCAATCAGTTACATGCAAGGCAAATGCTCTATAGCTGTGCTATCTCTCCGTTCTCTTTCCATGCATTTTATCACGGTTGATTTCCACTTTTATTTGTTTGTTCATTTATCTTTTTGTTTTGGGGCCACATCTGGCAGTATTCTGGTTACTCCTGTTTCTGCACTCAGGGATCACTCACTCTGGCAGCGCTTGGGGGACCATTTGGGTTAGCAAGTCCTCTACCTCCTGTACTATGGCTCTAACACCTATTTTCCACTTTGAATAGAAATTTTTCCTCTGATTGTACTCTCACTCTTTCCTTTTATGGAATTAGAAAATGAATTTATGTTAACAAAAATCAGTAGACTACTAAAAATATAATTTTGGAAACCATTTACTATATAAGCCATAAAGACTTTCTTGCAAAGTATACCAGTATTAAAAAATGTGAGTATCAAAGGGGACATTTTAAAGGTATTTTATTTACTGAACTACTAAATATTTTTCAGTGGGTTAGATCATACCTGGCATCTGGGAGGCCCAGTGTGTGGGGATTTACCCTGAACTCCTGTGCACAAAACATGCATATACTTCAGCCTCTTGAGCCATCTCTTCAGCCTCAATTAGTTTTTTTTTGTTTTTTTTTTTTGGTTTTTGGGTCACACCCGATGATGCTCAGGGGTTACTCCTGGCCATTCGCTCAGAAGTCGCTCCTGGCAGGCATGGGGGACCATATGGGGAACTGGGGATCGAACCGCAGTCTGACCTAGGTTAGCGCAGGCACCTTATCTCCAGCGCCACTGCCCGGCCCTCAATTAGTTTTAAGTTAGTCTTGCTTACATTGTCCTTACTCTATTATCAAGCCAAAACATGTTGAAATGTCAACACAGATTTCTGGAAAATTTCAACTATTCTTTATTTATTGAAAGAAAAAAATTAAATATTTCATGATTATTTGCTTCCAAATTTTGAACTTGAAGAGTTAAAAAACCTGAAACCTCCCAGGGGTTCTGCGAGAGGATTCAATAACTAGAAGTGCCTGTGTCTGAGGACTTATTCCAACCCCAATTTCAGCAGTTCTAATGTCTGTAGTCCCCTGCAAGTGTGTGTACATACCAAGCTAGAGTTATAAATCCAATGTGAGTTGCTTCTGGAGCTCAGTAGCCCAGATTAGTAGTGAGTAAATAATGCAGCGACCCCAAGGAACTGCACCAGCTCAGTAGCCAAGAGAGAGCACTGTACCCTGGATGCTCTGTCAGCAGATGCGCCACCTGAAGTGTAAATGAGTGCTAGGGAGCACCCAGCCAGGCACCCTGTGGTCCTGACCATCACAGCAATAGGGATAGAACAAAACCCAAAGTCCATTCTTCCAAAGAAAGAAACATTGGTGTCTAATATATTCTGTCACTAAATGTAACATTACAACAATGAAGATCTCCATTGCCAGTTTGCAACTGTTTAAAGGCAGAACATTGGGGTTGGAGAGAAGGTAGAGCAGATAAGGTTCTCTCATTGCACACTGTTCAATCCCTGTGCCCCATATAGTTCCCTGAACAACATCGAGTGTTTCCCCAGAGCCAGAAGTACCCCTGAGCATCAGAAGATGTGTCCCTAAATTAAAAAATATTTTTTAAAGGAAAGTAAAACTGAAGATGGAATGTTTGCACATTGAGGAAACTAAGAATTAAAAGAAAAAAAAAGTGTTCCCCAGGGTCTGGAGAGACAGTACAGTGGGTAAGGTACTTGCCTTATATGAAGTTAACCCAGTTTTTTTTTGGGGGGGGGCACACCCAGTGATGCTCAGGGGTTACTCTGAGCTATGCGCTCAGAAGTCGCTCCTGGCTTGGGGGGACCATATGGGAAACCGGGGGATCGAACCGCTGTCCATCCAAGGCTAGCACAGGCAAGGCAGGCACCTTTACCTCCAGCGCCACCGCCCGGCCCCAAAGTTAACCCAGTTTTGATTCCTGGTATATCCTATATGGTTCACTGAGCCAACCAGGAGTGATCCCTGAGCACTGGTTGTGGCCCCAAAAATAAAACAAGAAAAAAAAGTTGTGATCAATCATTCATTTAAAAAATATTTCATAATATTGATCCCATATGTGGAAAACAAATTTTATTTTAACACATAAGTGAGAGGGGAAGCTATTTTAACCCTTGGTTGGTGCCCCTCCTAAGCCACTTATGAAACTGTTAGTTGTTTTCATTTATCCTCCCTCTGTTTTAATTCACTCTCTGGAGTTATCTAGTAACAAACATAATGACAAATTTTCCCCTAAGAAAAGCTGAGTGTCTTCATTTGGTACCTGGTAAGTAATAGTGGTGCTAATTTACTGGTTTGAGCACTATAAGAAGCATAACTATGAATTCCATGGATCCAGGAATAAACTTTGAATCTTCAGTATGAAGCCAACAACCTTTCATTGTCACTCAAAATAGTACATTTGCAGTCAGTTAGCTACCGCCAGGGACTTTTTGCTGAAATTGTAGAACCGTAGCAGTTTATGCATAATCCCTCACCTGGTGTGACTACAGTAAGAACTATTTTGATAGCCCCTACGCTATCTTGGTTCTTTTGGTTCTCTACTAAACCTAGATACAGAAGCTCTTCAGTGGATCCAGAATAATAGTACAGAAGATTGGGCACTTGCTGGCACACAGCTGACCAGAGCATGATCTCTAATATCCCATATGGTCCCTCAAGCACTACCTGTAGGTCTTGAGCACAGAGCCAAGAGAAACCCTTGAACACCAGACCTTGTCTAGGTAATTCTTATTCTGAATGTGAACTTCCTAACTTCAGGGTAAATGAAATATATTTTTGTACTCCTAACTTTATTATAGATAGATAGATAGATAGATAGATAGATAGATAGATAGATAGATAAATTCTTGGTTCAAAAACACAAAAATTTCCATCTCTACTAATTTAGTTATCATGTCTTATTAGTTTTTTGTTTTGTTTTGGGCCCACACTTGGTCGCATTCAGGGCTCATTCCTAGTGAGCTCAGGGGACCATATGAGGTGCTGGGGATCAAACCTGGGTTGGTCGTGTACAAGGCATAGTGATAGTTCCTGTGGTATTACCACTCTAGCCTCTCTTATCAGCAGTTTTTTAGGAGGGACCACTCAGTGTTCTTGGACCTAACTATGCAGGTCTCCTGTGAAATGCTTCACTTGCACAGTGCTTGGGACCCCAGACCAGACCCTTCTGGCTTGCTTCTCATGCAGAGAACTCAGAATCTCCCATATGTATTCTTCAACCCCAACTATCTTCCTGGCCCTGGTCCTGGCCCTGGCCCTTTCTTTGGCTGTTCCACAGTAAAATTTACCCACCCTAATTATCTATGTGAACTTAACTTTATTTTTTATTATTTTAAAAAATATGTAATGAATGTGTGTTGATTGAATGCTCACAGACTCAAGGGCATACCTGTGGGTGGGAGGGCCTTGAGCATTTTGGTGGTAGTGAGAGGAGGTAACTACAAAGACCATGTGTTTTCAGCACCTTTGTAAGTTCATTACCTTGGCTATAATAAATTAAAAAAAATTAAAATATACAAAGTTAACATGCCTTCCTAGAACAGTAATATGACTTTAGTGGCAGAGCAGGTATCTAACTTGAGGCTCTGAGTTTGATCCCTGTCTCTACAGGAACCTGAGAGCACCACTAAGATGACTCTGGTGTCTATCAAATACTGACAGACCTAAACATAGAACCCATATCACTAGGTCTGCTTCCCCAATTCTTAACCAGGTCCCTGTGCATAACTGCTTGGTTTTTATCGGTGGTGGTGGGTAATGAGGGGAAAATATAGGCTGTATGCCTGCCTCTTGGGTATGTATGTATGCTAAGGTTGGACTCTTGAATGTTCAGAGAAAAATATGCTTATGTTAATGTGAAATTAAGGTATAGTCGAGAGCATTCTATTCTGGAAGCAAAGCAGATAAATGACCATTTTTATGCACCATGGGGAATGATGTGACAAATAGAGATGTGGAAGAAAATCGTTCCCATTATAGGAGCTTAAAAAATGTACAATAAAGTTAAATCAGGCTCATCCTCAGTACCTTCTTTGTCCTACAGTGCAAGCAAGGTGGAGACATCAGATGTTATTAAGTGAGAAAGTAACAGTCCTTATTTTAGAAAGTTAGCTGGTAATTGTATTAAAAAGAACACTGTGTGTGAACCAGGAACAGTGCAAACCTGGAAATTAATAATAATACAGCAGGTAGAGTGCTTGCCTTGCAGCAAGCCTATATTCCCCTGAACACTGTCTATGGTACAGTCTATGGTCTCCTGAGCACTGCCAGAAATGATGCCTGAGCATAGAACCAGGAGGAAGTCCTAAGTACACCTGGGTTTTGCCCAAAAACAAAGCAAAAAAAAAAAAGAAAAAAGAATGTAGTTTTTTTTAATTAAAAGCTGCTTATAGGGGGGCCGGGCGGTGGTGCTGGAGGTAAGGTGCCTGCCTCGCCTTGTGCTAACCTAGGACGGACCGCGGTTTGATCCCCCCAGTTCCCCATATGGTCCCCCGTGCCTGCCAGGAGCGACTTCTGAGCGAACAGCCAGGAGTAACCCCTGAGCGTCACCAGGTGTGGCCCAAAAACCAAAAAAAAAAAAAAAGCTGCTTATAGGGCCTGGAGAGATAGCATAGCAGTAGAGCATTTGCCTTGCACGCGGCTGACCTGGGACGGACCTGGGTTCAATTCACGGCATCCCATATGGTCCCCGAAGCTTGCCAGGAGCGATTTCTGAGCACAGAGCCAAGAGTAATCCCTAAGTATCACCAAGTGTGACCCAAAAACCAAAATATAAAAAAAATCTGCTTATGAAATTGTTCTGTGGGTGCAGAACACCTGTACACCAGGTGCTGACCACCTGGTTCAGCAAAGAATGCTTTCTTACAAAGTTAAATATGTCTATATTGTATTACTCAACAGTCCCATTCTAGGTGTTCTCTCTAGCAAAGGAAACTTATGTTCACAAAGCATCCTGTCCACAGTTGCCCAACACTGCAATCAGCAAATGTTCTTGTGAAGGTGAGTGGGTAAATAAAGACACCCTGTTGCATTTCTACAATTCAGATAGTCTCAGTAAGAAAAAAGAAATGATCTCTCATGTTATTTGAAACCATTTGTGATGAGTTTCAGTGGAAGTATGCTGAGAAAAGGCACCAGTCTGCAAAGATCACATTCTGTGCGATTCCTTGTATGTGACATCCTCAAGAAGTAAAAACTCTGGATAATTGATTGTCGTGGTTGGGCATATAGATTTTTTTTAGCTACAAAGGAACATGATTTTTGATGTGATGGAATTATCTGGTACACAAGTCTGTAAATGTGTTAAATTTACCAAAGTATACCAAAGAAGGTTTTAAAAATCAGAGAGACTAGGTTTGGATGTTAGCTCTTCATCCAAGAGAATATTTGTCTTGGTCAATCACTTCACTTCAGTGAATCTCATTTTGCTGTTAAACATTCAAGATGTTCAAGATTAAAGTACTGTGTGGAGCCTCAACTCTGGGCTTTGGCATGTAGTAAGTGCTCAATAGTTATTAGTTGTTTGACAGTAGAATTAATGAAAGTAGAAAGCTGGAATGATTCTCAAGAGTTCTGAATTTGGGGGCCGGAGAAATAGCATTGAGGTAAGGCCTTTCATGCAGAAGGTTGGTGGTTTGAATCCTGGCATCCCATATGGTTCCCTGAGTCTGCCAGGAGCGATTTCTGAGCATAGAGCCAGGAGTAACCCCTGAGCGCTGCCGGGTGTGACCCAAAAACCAAAAAAAAAAAAAAAAAAAAAAAGAGTTCTGAATTTGGAAGCTCTCATTGGAATGGGGCTTTCAGAAATAAATCCAGGCTTGAGGTAGTGGGAGACACTGAATTTAATTTCAGTTCTATTGGATTTTAAAGTTATTTGGGGAGCTGGAGCAATATAGTACAGCAGGACTATTATTTGTCTTGCACAGAGCTGACCAAATTTGATTCCCAGAATAGCAGAGGGTCCCCTGAACCCTGCAGAGTGATTTCTGATCACAGATTCAGAATTAAAACCCTAAGCACCACTGGTACACCACTGGAAATAAATAATTGTCCTAGAGGAGATTTCTGTAGTAGCTTATAATAAGATCAGATTTCCGAAAGTCTGAGATGGAGCAGAGTTGTGTTAAGGAATTTAGTTTGCTCCTCCCCAGTTCCAAAATATACAGATTTTGGTTTCGCTAACTTGAAAGACACTAGCAAATATTTGAGGAAACCAAAAATTTTAAAAATCAGCATCTGCATAACTGGGAAACAAAAATTGCTCCATCATTCCTTGGGAAAGAGGGTGACAGGTGCCCCACAAATCTTGCTGGAAGTTCTCATACTCATAAAACTTTGAATATTCAGCATAGTCATTTTATTTTGGTTGGGGCCACAACCAGTGAAGGTCTGTTTCTTGGTGGCATTTGGGGGACCAGGCAATGTTGGGATCAGACCTGGGACTCCAGCATGACCCATTGGTGCTACCTCTTTGAACTAACTGCTGTCGTTTTTTTTTTTTTTGAAAAAAATTTTTGGGGGTTGGGGTCACACCCAGCAGCGCTCAGGGGTTACTCCTGGCTCTACGCTCAGAAATCACTCTTGGCAGGCTCAGGGGACCATCTGGGATGCCAGGATTTGAACCACCGTCCTTCTGCATGCAAGGTAAACACCCCACTGCCCCTGCTGTCTTTTTTTTAAGCAGTTTATTTATTTATTAATTGATTGGTTTTTGGACCACACCTGGTGATGCTCAGGGGTTACCCTGCTTCGTGCTCAAAAATCACTCCTGGCAAGCTCAGGGGACCACCTAGGATGCCAGGAATCAAAGCGGATATGTCCCAGGTTGGCCACATGCAAGGCAGACACCCCACTGCTGTTCTATCTCTCTGGCCCCTAACTGCTGTCTTTTAAAAAGATCAATTCTGTAGCCTCTGGGCTCTAAAATTTTCTCCATCTCAGTATCTCTATTTTGTGTGTGTGTGGGTGGGGGGGGGTCACACCCAGCTGCATTCAGGGATTATTCCTGGTTCTATGCTCAGAAAGCACCCCTGTCAGCCATGGGATACCATATGGGAAGCTGGAATTTGAACCACCTTCTGTCCTGGATTGGCTGCGTGCTAGGCAAATGCTTGTGCTATCAATAACTATTCTTAATTCAATGCATTTCTAAATTCTTGCCAGTTTCTTTTATCTGACACAAAAGATAGAGGAATTTTAATTAAGAAATAAGCAAAGGAGGGGCCCGGGAGATAGCATGGAGGTAAGGTGTTTGCCTTTCATGCAAAAGGTCAT
>PVKC010000507.1:0-65938 GCA_004027635.1 Crocidura indochinensis | reverse complement strand
TGCCACTCTTGCTCCTGTTGACCTTCCAAGCATAAGTTAAGATCTAGGTTTAACTTTATGTTTAGCAAGAACATTAGGTAATTGTAAACGTTTTGATGGTAAATGTCTTCATGTTATCTGATATGTACACATTTCTTTCCTCAGGCCCACCCCCCCGCCTCTTTGTGGCTTGGTACTATATAAGCTCTGTGAACTTTGCAATAAACGATTCTTGATCAGAATCTTGTCTTGAGTCCCCCTTCCCAATTCTTTAACAGGTTAAGTCCTCTTCATGACCCACGAATAACTGGTGACCCCTGTCCCTGCGGGCAGGTCTGGGTGGTCGCAATGAAACTATTACTTCATGTGACATTGAAGACCCTAAAAAGCCCCCAAAAAAGCTCTTAGAGACAGTAAAACAATACATACTATGGATGGCTACAATGTCAATACACAAAATCTGTTGCATTTATTTATACAAGTAATAACGAAGATGAGAAAAAATTCAGTTCACTCTATTTAATATAACATCAAGTACCTGGGAAATAAACTTTACAAAAGAGGTGAGATATTTGTATTATGAAAACTTATAAAAAGTATTATGTATTATGAAAACACTTAAAAAATAAATTAAAGAAGACCTACTGAAATGGAAAATCATTCCATGCTCATGGATCAGAAAAATCAATATTATAAAAATTACTATCTTACTTAAACTGCTATATAGATTCAATAAAATATCTATCCAAATTATGACAGCATTCTTCAAGAATAGAATAGCAAATTGTAAAGTATATTTGTAACCATAAAAGACCTCCAGGAACAAAGCAAGAAACCAGGAGACTACTCACGACCTAATTCAAAGCTGTACTACAAAGCTATAGTAGTCAAAATAGCATGGTATTGAATCAAAGGTAGACTTTCAGATAGTGGGTCAGAATAAAATATCCAGTGGCAAACTCTCAAGTATATGGTCAATAGTTTTTAAGAAAAGAGACAAGAACATGAAATGTAATAAAGACAGCCTCTTAAATAAATGGTTTTGGAACAATTGGAACAATTGTAAGAAATTATAGCTAGATTCAGTTTCTCACTTTACACAAAAGTTAATTCAAAGTGAATCAAAGACTTTGACCTGAACCTATAAGATTCATTGAGTTAAAACATAGACAGAACAATCCAAGACCCAGACCTCAAAGGACTACTCAATGATAGGATGCCAATGCAAGAGCTCTAAAATCAAATCTGAATAAATGAGACTACATCAAACTTAAATGTTTATGGTAAAAGAAACATCAGCTGAAACTAAAAGACAACTGCCCAAGTGGGAGAAAATAGTTTCACTTAACATCAGATGAAGAGTTGATATCTAGGATACACAAAGTACTTACAAAGGTTAACTCTACAAAACCCAAAACCCCATCAAAAATGAGAAGAGAAAATGAACAGCAATTTTCTGAAGAAGACCAACAGATGGCTAACAGGTACATGATACAATTGCTCATCATCACTTATCATTATAGAAATCCAAATCAAGAAAAAATGAGATAATATTTTACACTAGTGAGGAGAGGATAGAACAAATCAAAAAATATTGGAACAGTTTGTGTAGGTGGGGATGTGATAAAAAGGAACTATCCACTACTTTTAAGAACGTTGTTTGGGTTGACCCCTATTGAAAACAGTATGGAAGAATCTCCATAAACTAAGTATCAAACCATCATATCACCCAGAAATCCCACTTTGGTTATCTACCCTCAAAACAACAACAACAACAACAAAAAACATTCACTCAAAAGTATGAATGCACAAAGCTTTTTATGGCAGCACTCAGTCTACTAGTTAAGAATCAACCCAGATGTACAAAATCAGAGAAGTGGATCATAAAATTTGGTACGTGTACACAATGGAAGACTATGTAGCTGTAAGGAATGATGCTATCATGCAATTTGCTGAAACATGGATGGAACTAGAAGATCTTATGTTAAATTAAGTAAGGATAAAAAGATAAATATGAGATATCATTATATGTGGTATTTGAATAATTGCATGAGGAAATGGGAATTGTTGAGAACACCTGAGGTCCCAGAATATAGTGAGAAGGAAAGAAATTGAATGGGGTATGAGAAAAAAAAGCATATTAAATGCCTGGAGACAGGGGCTAACGGGACTCTGGTGCATTATTGGTGCTAAGAAAGGACAGAATTAAATATCCAATCCAAAGTTAACAACAATGAAATCATTAGACCCAAAGTTTAAAACCAAACTTTAAAAGTTACCTGTTATGATAGCAGGTTAGAGCGGGAAGTGGTGGCATAGGATAGACTCTGGGAATATTGGTGGAGGAAGATTAACATTGGTACTGGGACTGGTCCTGAAACATTGCATGTCTAAAATCAAACCATAGATAACTTTGTAAATAACAATGGTTTAAATTAAAAAATTAATAACTTTAGCCATTTTATTAACAATTGAAATAATTAGCAATAAGTTTCATTGTGTTAATGAACTATAAATTCTACTCAACATTTCATAGGAAGTAGAAAAAGAGAATTTCACTTGTTAGCAATTTTCATTTATTAAAATTTAATTTAAATTCAATTTTGGTTTTATTTTTATTATTTATTTATTTATTTTTGGTTTTTGGGTCACACCTGGCAGTGCTCAGGGGTTACTCCTGGCTCCATGCTCAGAAATTGCTCCTGGCAGGCACGGGGGACCATAGGGGGCACCGGATTCGAACTGATGACCTTTTGCATGAAAGACAAACGCCTTACCTCCATGCTATCTCCTGGGCCCCTCAAATTTGGTTTTAATCACTTATCCCAAACATCACCTACCATTTTTACTGCTATTTTTCAATGTACCGCTTTTTAAAAATTTATTTTAAAGTTTGTTATAGCTTATATAACATAGTTACAATAATGATCAAAATTATGGTATCCGTGTACAAAATCATTGTATTTTCACAATGTAAAATGCCTTTTGCCATCCACCACTGTCTTCATAGGCTCATCATTTTACCCATTCCTCCCCCTTGTGCTTAATAATCAGTTTTGTAATCCAAGGCCAAGGTTTTGTAATTGCTTACTATGATTTCATTTCTTGTTTTGTCTTTATACATCTCTATTTTAACTCTCCTTTTACAAGTCTCTAAGCTGTATCCTAACTTCGATAATCTTATCAAGAAGCTCATTACTGAGGCCAGAGAGATAGAATCGAGGTAGGGTGTTTGCCTTGCATGCAGAAGGATGGTGGTTTGAATCCCCTCATCCCATATGGTCTCCCGAGTTTGCCAGGAGCGATTTCTGAGCATAAAGCCAGGAATAATCCCTGAGCACTGCTGGGTGTGACCCAAAAACCCAAAAAACCCCAAAACAAAGCAAAACAAAACAGAAAGCTCATTACTGTTTCTCTCATTCTCTCTTGTACAGAGTAATTTTTCAAAACGTTCAAGCAATTCAATCCTGAATTATTATACTCATGACTATTCAAAATAACTTTTCAGTTACAAAAAAGTGTGATTTTCTTAAAATTAATGGTTGTTATAAAATTTTATTTTTCTGAAAATAGCTTTTTAAATAGGCATGCAGTTATAAATTTACATAATAAAATTATGGATTTTTAAAAGATTAGTGAGCAAATGAAGGGGTGCAAGTGATTTAGCTGCAGGACAAGAAATATCAAGTATATATGGACTTTGTTTCAAACTAAGAATAACCCAGGAAGTTTTCTACATTGTTTTATTCTACAGATTATTCTACAGATTGTATTATTCTACAGATTTTTTTGTTCTACTAACAACTGAATTTCAAACAATAGCATCTTGAACTATTGAGAGAATAAATTTCTGCTGTTGTCAATGAGTTGGTGATAATTTGTAATAGTAGCATCAACATTTTTAATTTATTTTTTATTAATATTTTTATTTAAACACCTTGATTAAAACATGATTATATTTGGGTTTCAGTAGTATAAAGAACACCCCCCTTCACCAGTGCAACATTTTCATCACCAATATCCCAAATCTCCCTCCTCTTACCCCCAACCTTGCTGTACTCTAGATAGGCTTTGTACTTCCCTCATTCAGTCACATTGTTTTGATAGTTATCAATGTAGTTATTTCTCTAACTGCACTCATCTCTCTTTGCGGTGAGCTTTATGTTGTGAACTGGACTTTCCAGCCCTCCTCTCTTTTTTCTCAGAATTATTGCAATAAATGTCTTTTATTTTTCTAAAACCCATATATGAGTTAGACTATTCTGTATCTATCTCTTTCCGTCTGATTTATTTCACTCAGCATAATAGATTTCATGTATATCCATGTGTAGGATGACTTCATCCTATTTCAAATTTCATGACTTCATCTCTTCTGACTGCTGTATAATATTCCATTATATATATGTACCATAGTTTCTTTAGCCATTTATCTGTTGAGGGGCATTTTGGTTGTTTCCAGAGTCTGAAATTCTTTCAAACCTTTCAAAAGGAAATACTACCAATTATGGCCAGGCTCTTTCATGAAATTGAAAACATGAGAACACTTCCAAATAGTTTTTATGAAGCCAACATCACCTTGATACCAAAACCAGATGCTGCTAAAAAGGAAAATTATAGACCAATATCCCTGATGAATATAGAAGCAAAGATTCTCAATAAAATCCTAGCAAATAGGATCCAATGACTCATCAAAAAGATCATTCACTACGATCAAGTAGGTTTCATCCCAGGAAGGCAAGTATTGTTTAACATTCGTAAATCTATCAACATTATACATAACATCAACAAGAAAAATAAAAATCACATGATAATATCAATAGACACAGAAAAAGCATTTAATAAGGTCCAAAACCAATTTTTTTTGGGGGGCACACCCGGTGACACTCAGGGGTTACTCCTGGTATTCACCCAGAAGTCGCTCCTGGCAGGCACGGGGGACCATATGGGGAACCGGGGAATCAAACCGCCGTCTGTCCTAGGTTAGCGCAGGCACCTTGCCTCCAGCACCACCGCCCGGCCTCCCAACACCCATTTTTGATTAAAAAAAAAAACTCAGCAAGATGTAAATGAAAAGAACCTTTCTCAACATAATTAAGACCATCTACCACGAGCCAATGGCAAATATTATCCTCAATAGAAAAAAACTAAAAGTTTTTCCTCTGAATTATGGTACAAGACAAGACTGTCCTCTCTCACCACTACTATTCAACGTAGTAGTGAAAGTACTTGCTATAGCGATTTGGCAAAATAAAATATTAGGGAATCCAGGTAGAAAAGGAAGAAGTCAAACTCTCAGTCTTTGCAGATGACATGATACTTATTTATTCACATTCATACCAATTTTCTTTGACATATATCACTGGTATGAAGTGATATCCTTTGTAACTTGATTTAAATTTCTCTAGCAATCATCAACATGAACATTACCCTATGTGTTGTTGCCTTATATATCAGGGAAATCAATACCTCTTATCATTTTAATAACCCTTTAGGATTTGGGAGGCTTTTAGAAAGGTTTGTGATACTAAAAATATTTTAGTTTATTTCCCATTCTTTTTTAAGTTTCTCTTTCTCTTCTTTCTTTCTTTCTTTCTTTCTTTCTTTCTTTCTTTCTTTCTTTCTTTCTTTCTTTCTTTCTTTCTTTCTTTCTTTCTTTCTTTCTTTCTTTCTTTCTTTCTTTCTTTCTTTCTTTCTTTCTTTCTTTCTTCTTTCTTTCTTTTTCTTCTTTCTTTCTTTCTCTTTTTCCTTTCTCTTTCTTTTATTCTATTTTTTTTTGGTTTCTTTGGTTTGTTTTTGGGACCATAACAATAGGTATTTTAAAGATAATACTTTGAGTAGGACAACCATTTACTTATATTAATTCTTCCAAAATTTAGACACTTTTTTTTACTTTTGTTATACTTCTTTCATTTTGAATAACTACTGTTCTTTTTTATGCAAAGACTTATCTTTATTGCTAAGATGATTCTTCGGTACTTTATTTAGGTATGTGTATATGTGTAAACATGTATGTGCAAATATGAAGAATAAATATTTTTTACTTAATTTTTATAGAAATGTTTTTTTTTTGGGGGGGTCACACCCGGCAGTGCTCAGGGGTTACTCCTGGCTCCAAGCTCAGAAATTGCTCCTGGCAGGCAAGGGGGACCATATGGGGCACTGGGGTTCGAACCGATGACTTTTTGCATGAAAGGCAAACGCCTTACCTCCATGCTATCTCCCGGGCCCCATAGAAATGTTTTATTTTATTAATTTTCATCCTTCAACTTAGTGTGTTTATTCTTTCTACTAGTTTTTAATAATGAGCTTTTCTATGTATATTAGCATGTCATTGACAAACATGAATAGTTTCACTTTTTTACAGCTTGGATATATTTTATTTTCTCATATTACAATTAGGCAAAAAAAATCTCAACTTTAAAGATTTTCTATACATAGGTTAAGTCGATGAGAAAAGGGTAATTTCAATTTAGTTTAAGAGCAATTGAATTTGAAATCTAATTATTTCTCTGGAAAAATTTCTCTGGAAAAAAGAGAAAACCCAAAATGTAAGAAATAAAGCCATGTAAGTCTCATTTCAGTCTGTGCATTAGTTTTAGTATAGAAAGGGCCTGACACAAGCTAAATTCTCATTTGACTAGACAACTAGAAAATGTTTACAATCTAGAGATAACTCAGCCAACCTGGGATTGATCTTTGGCATCCCTAAGCACCACCAGGTGTAAATGCTGAGTGCAGAGCAGGAGTGACCCCTGGGCATTGCTATGTGTGGCCCCCAAACAAAACAAATCAAAACAAAAAAAATAAAATAAAATAATGGGGATCTATCTTAGGAGGCTATAACATATCTTGCATACTTCCAATCTGTATGTGATCTCTGGCTCCGCCTGAATGAATGTGTTCAGTGGCCTATGAGCTCTGATGGAATGATGCTAGTGATTTCCATTATTGCAGAATATGAGCAGCATTATGCCCTGGGGTCCTAGCACTTAATAGAAAACTTGCTAAGTAGGTATAGCTGGGAGTGTCCTCCTTGTCTTCTGCAAATTATATGCTACACTCATCTCTATTAAAAAAAAAAAAAGATAAATGGGGGCCAGAGAGAAAGCACAGCAGGAAAGTTTGCCTTGACATGCAGCTGATCAGGGACATATGGTGGTTTGAATCCCCATCCCATACAGTTTCCCGAGTCTGCCAGGGGCAGTTTCTGAGCACAGAGCCAGGAGCACTTTCGGGTGTAATCCCCCCCCCCAAAAAAAACAACAAAAAACAATAAACCATGGGCCAGAGCAGTGGCACAGAGGTTTTAGGTGAAGTGGTAAGGCATCTGCCTTGCTTCTGCTAGCTTAGGACGAACTGTGGTTCAATCCTGTGGCATCCCATATAGTCCTCCAAGTCAGGAGCAATTTCTGAGCACATAGCCAGGAGTAACCCCTGAACGTCACCGGGTGTGGCCCAAAAATAAACAAATAAGCAAAAAAATCCCAAACAATAAACCAAAAAAGGTAATGACGTTTTAAAAAGTCCCCATAACTCAGATGCATTATGATTAATCAGAGTCTCTTTCTATGAAGGAGATTACTCTGGAATTACAAAAATGACTGTGATATGTTGGTACTTTATATGTTGAATCAGAAGTCTTTGGTGTGGATATCACTCAAACACACACAATCAATCATACACATGCTGTTACAGTAAGCATGAATAAATGGCATTTATTTTTATAAAGGTATTTTCTATCCAATCTTATTTCTTTCCTTTAGAATATTGGAATGCAGTTTTCAGTGTTGAAATGCACACATATTAGGCTTACACTCTACCTCTGATCACATCTCACATTTTACTGTTCATTTTTCAGTAGTAATTAAAATTGTAATTTAGATAAGCAATGTTAGTGAGGCAAAGACTTTTGAATCAGGTGTGAAATTGAACTCATTCTTCAAATTTTGTTATGATTTGCTTATTCCATGTACTTTATGTTACACAGACATACAATAGCATATATGTAGGATGTAATTATGAATATGAAAATAAAGCATAGGTTCTCTTAACTGCCAGAGAATATTATGTATCAATGGTTGTTTTCTCATACTTAAATGATAATGGTGTACCACTTTTTAAACAGGGGACCAGTTCACTGTCCCTCAGATCGTCGGAGGCCGGACTATAGTAAAAACAAAAACTACGAACAAATTCCTATGCACACTGCATATATCTTATTTTGAAGTGAAGAAACAAAATGGGAACAAATACAGTATGTGGCCCGCGGGCCGTAGTTTGAGGACCACTGGGACTCTGACATTTTGATTTCTTGCATTTTGTAATTAGATAACCAAGAGGCAGAGGTTTTAGGTGAAGTCTTTGTTCAGGGTCAGAGACATATAATTTGTAAATATAAGGTCCTAAAGTTGATGGTTCTCCTGAATACTGCTAAGTATGTAGTACTGGGTGATCCCAGATAACACCACAGAGTCTCTGGTGACTCTTAGCACCACTGGACCAGAATATTGAACCATTTTGCCAAATTGGCCCAAGCATGACTAGGAATGGCTACCAGAACAAAAGATCACAGCTTTAAAGCTTAAGAGATAACATTCCTCACCCCACAAAACAATAACAACAAAAAGTAGCCTTTTAAAAATATTTTTGTCGATGATATGTGGACCACATCAGGCAGCATCCAGGACTTATTCCTGATTCTGTGTTCACGAGACCATTCCTGCATCATTCAGGGGATCTTATTAAGAACTGGGAAGAGAAGCAAGGATCTACTAGGAACAAAGGAAGAACTTTAACATCTGTATTGTCTCTCAAGGCCCCAAACCAGAAGTTTTATTCTAAAGCTTATTCTGTTGTCTTTATTATTGTACTTATTATTTAATTAGATATTTCATAAAGTGGTCAGGTTAAAGAGAAGGGTTTTACTAGGGAGAGATAACATGGAGGTAAGGCATTTGTCTTTCATGCAGGAAGACGGTAGTTGGAATCCCGGCCTTCCATATGGTCCCCCGTACCTGCCATTGGCGATTTATGAGCATAAAGCCAGGAGTAAGTCCTGAGCGCAGCCGGGTGTGATCCAAAAAACAAAACAAAACAAAACAAAAAAATAAAAGAGAAGAATTTTGCTTCTTTGGAGACAAATTACTATTACAGCTGGAGAGATAGCTTATATGGTAGAATAGATGTCCTACTTAGTGGTCCCTATAATAAAATGAGAGACAATAGATGATTGATTTGTAAAATAAATGGTAAAAAATGTTATTTTAATTGCAGTTAAATATTGCTTGTTCATTTGTAAAATAAGAAGGAAATTCTAAAGAATCTAAAGTAATTACTTATTTTCATCTACAGGCAAAAATGCTATTCATATCATGATAGAGAACTCTTGATATGTAATCAATTAAAATAATTTCCATAGTTTATGGCCCTTAAATTCTCACTCTACTTCAAAATTGCTGTCCTGTATTCTTAAAATTATGTAAGATTCATTATGAGTGGGTTCTTACAACAAAAGAAGAAAGAGAAATGATTGACACTACAACAGAAGCATACCAATGGCATATGTATATCTTGTCTTTTTTTGTTTTATAAATCTTTATTTAAGCACAATGATTACAAGCATGTTTGTAGTTGGGTTTCAGTTATAAACAGAACACCTCCCCATCACCATTAACCATTAAGATATTTCAATATGTAAAAAATTTCAAAAAAATTCATGAATTTTTCCTTTAAGTAACTTTTTATTAAAATCTCCTGGATGCTCCTAGTTTTGCCAACTAAGAGTGTCCATTTTTGTATATTATTTTTATGGTAAAAAGGAAATTTTTTTTTGGTTTGGGCCATACACGGTGATGCACAGGGGTTACCCCTGGCTATGCACTCATAAATCGCTCCTGGCTTGGAGGAACATATGGGATGCTGGGGGATCGAACTGCACTCTGTCCTAGGCTAGCAAAGGCAAGGCAGGTACTTTACCTCTTGCACCATCACTCTGGACCAAAAAAATGGAGACATTTTTATAAATAAGTCTGTATTTGAGAATAGTGTTTTGATCCGAATTGCTTAATATTGTTAATCATTTTTCCTCTAATAGAACTTCGTATTTTTATCAAGTAGCATACAAATAAAAGGGAAGAATTGACCCTCTGTAGGACTTGAATGAAAGACTTAGTTAATGAGTTTTGGTAATAATACCTGGAGGTAGAGTGGGTAATAATTTTCCCTCACAGAAAATTGTTTCTCCTTGTTGCCTAATTCATTTGACATTGTTTTTGTCATGTACTGGCAGTAGTTGAGAATGATGGCAACAGTTTAAAATTCTTTATTTCTATTTGAAATTTCTTGTTAGCATTCTTACCTGGTTTTCATTGGTGTGTGAAAACAAAATGAATTAGATACAAATAGAGCATTAAACAATGCCTTCTGCCTTCCAGGTTCATTTACTTCTCTCCTATACATCTGAGTTAATAATTCACCCTCTGCAGAACCCCAGCACGCCTCTATTAGACTTTATGTCCTCTATTAATGTGACAGCACATTCAGCATAAAGCCACAGTGTCAGGGAGACTATAGAGAACAGGGGTGTTCGTTAGAATCAGGTGCTAAAATATTTCTCAAGATAAAATTGCCAATTCAAATTTCAATATCCCTAAAGTATGTTAAAGAGTTCTAAGTAGGTATAACTATTGGTAGACCAAAGGAAGCTATATAACACATGTTTCAGTAGGTTTTTTTCCATAAAAATCGTTTAGTGAACGTTAGTTAAAGCCCATTTGCTCTTTTATGGCTTTCATCACTTTCTTTCAGTTGACTTTTAACAAAGAAGATTGCACCACATATTATAAAATGAATAGCATATGAAAGTGATTAGTTTGACGGGGTCTTACAGGTCAAGCAACCAGCAGCTTGATACTTTAAGATTTTAATAAGAGAATCTTAAAGAGAACTAGGAAAATATAATTTGTTATACCAAGTACAAATTCAGAGCTTTTCAATCTTTAATGTTGTGTTTTAAATTGTTTATATGTTGTATAGTGAATAATCACCCAATCAGTCTGAGAATTATGTATCTAGTAAATGATAAGTGCTATATATATATATATGTTTGAATTGTATATTTAGATGTAAATATTTAAAATAAAGTCAAGGACATATGAACCTGAAAACAGCCCTGTCCTGGCTTGATTTTATGGACTTTATATCTAATAGCTGAAAAGCAAGAAAACTTCAAGTTCCATCTCTCTTTAAATTCACAATGCATCCACTATTGTGCTCATTCAGTTTGAATTCAGTAGGAATACAAACTTTTTATAATGAGAAGATGATTTTGTAACTAGATAAAATATGTTTTTAAACTACAAACACTATTTTTCTGCTATTTAAACAAAACTAGATTATCATTATAAACATTTATCTACATAGTTTTTCAAATGCCATGTATAAAACAATAAGAAATTAGATTTTTAAATTATGTAACTTGGCTCATTTCTCTCCATGGGGCAGGGAACTGACTATTCTAATATATGTTAAATTGTAGCTTGTGAGTTTTAGAGATGTTACTAAAAAGCAGGGTGTGCTGTACTTAAAAGGAATAGTATGAGCTAAGCTTGTACATAGTAGATATATCTGTGATAATCTCTCTGACTACAAACTCATTTCCTTTATTACAATTTTCTTATTCTTATGTAAGACTCTTGTACTAGTTCTTAAAGCACAGTTCATAGATTATATATATATATATGTTTATATATATATATATTTATATCATAGCTCCACAAGACTGGAAGTATTCAATAATATGGAAATTCATTGTTCATATTCTATTTATATTCTATTTATATTTATTTATTTATATAAATATATATTTATATTATTCAAGTAAATTCCTCCTTTAATTTGAAGACAAATGAATTACATAATTTCACACACATTCAGTTTCATGTTATTCCTAATATATAAAGTAAACATCAATGATTGTTAATAAATCTAAGAATCTCATAGGTTTCTATATTTTAACACCTACTACTGTGTGACCAAAAGAAAACATAACATTTCAAAATATTTGGAAATTATACATATGTAAGAGTACTTTATATTTTTCTACCATGTATTTTTTCCTTTTATCATTTTATTTTGAAATATGCCGTGCTCCTCCTTCTTTTTAAAAAAATTCTCCACTCTGGCAGGTGAAAAAATTTCTTAAAATAAAATTCCTGGGAATTTAAAGTAAAATTACTATTTCTTTTACCCATTTTCACTTATTCAATAAAATTAGAGAAATGCTGGTGATTGCAATAATATGACTGAGAATTTAAATGAAAAGAAAAACATAAAATTTTAAATTGTGGTACCCACAGCAACTATAAAAAGACACTCAACATGACTGCATATTTATATTAAGATATAAAACTTAACAACTTCCCCAGTTATACAAATGCTATATAAAAACAAAGAGGTGGAATTATGGTTGCTATGGGAATCACAACTCTGAACCTACTGACTTTTGGAAGTTTAAATATACTGACATAGAATTTCACACTGAATATTACATAGGTATAGGAACATGCACGGGATTAGAGACAAACATGTGGCAAATGACATGAAATGAAATAATGAAAGAAAATGTCACTCTAGTGCCTAAATGTCTCCTATTTATGGATCAGTCCCTTTCCCAGTGATAATATATTGCATCAGAAAACAGAGCACAATATCCCTAGGTTACGCTTTGTGGAGAAATGTACATAGTTTAGTTTGATGGCTTAACTGTTCCTACACAGTCAGAGTATAGGCATTAGAAACAGGCATTTGTGAATTTTAAACTTTTTATTCTCTTTTTCTAAAGTCTTGTATTGATTTTTATAGATTTTAGTAAAGTTAAAGTGAGATAGACTATATAATTGCTAAGAAAGTTAGGCAACTATTTTAAATTTTCCTGACTGAGGACCTTTGAAAGTAATAAACATTTAAAAAATGATTCTCATAATTGGCTTTTTATATAGTTAGGTGAAAGAAATATTTGTACAAGGTTTATAATATACAACATAATTAAAAATAGTTCAGCATAGTATACAAAATAAAGATGAGCTAATATCTCTTGAGAAATTTGAATAAGTCTCATTCCACTCCCGCCCCGCAAGAAATAGGAGAGAAATAAGACATTGCATGAACTTTAACAATGGCAATCAAAAAAAATCTTTACACATTTTCAGTCCAAACTATAATGAGATCAGTCAAATACTCTGTGCTAATCAGCCTTCTGCTTAGGTATTATCTCTCCATCCCCCACAAAGGCCTCAATGGTCCTGGAATTTTTGTCTTCTTGAGTACAAAGAGACAAGACATTTCCTTATAACTGTAAAACTGTTTCAAAAGGAGGAATAATTTAAGAATTTTATTATTAAATTATTTGTTCAATCACAGCAGAGGAGAGCATGGTTGTAAAGTAGCCATAACTAAAATAATAACTCTGAGATCATCTCTTGGGTAATTTTTTTCTTTTCATGATCAAGGCCACAATGTATCAACAGGGATGTTTTAAATCAATAAAACTTAAGTGTTTTGATTTTCTTTACTCCTGTGTATATATGGCACTGAGAATGATTGATGTTTATTAGTATTTGATCTGGAGATCAAATTGATTGACTCATGCATATGAGTTATAGGAGCTACTAAAGAGCTATCTATGATTTTTTTTTAATGAAAAGATCGAGAGGGTAGGGTGTTCGTCTTGCAAGAAGCCAATCCAAGATGGGTGGTGGTTCGAATCCCAGCATCTCATATGGTCCCCTGAGCCTGCCAGGAGTGATTTCTGAGCACAGAGTCAGAGTAACCCCTGAACACAGCTGGGTGGGTGTGACCCAACCCCCCAAAAAACCAAAACCAAAACAAGACAAAACGAAAAAAGAAAAGAAGGAAAAAAGAAAAAGAAAAGACAGAGTTCATGGTTGTACATTTGCACAGAACTTTTTTTATTCATTTAAATTAGATTACCCTCAAATTTTAACTATCAAGAGAACTTGAAGCCTATATATAAATTGAAATGTAAATGTCTATTTTGATTGATACTTTTTTGTTTTTGGTTTTTGGTTTTTGGACCATACCCGGTGACGCTCAAGGGTTACTCCTGGCTATTCGCTCCGAAGTCACCGTCTGGACCCTTAATTGATACATTTTAATTGAACCACCATGAGGTACAGAATACAAAGTTGTTCATGATTTTAAGTAATACAATGTTCTAACATTAATTTTTACCAATATACATTATCACTACCAATGCCTCAGTTTACCTTCAGTCTTCTCCCCCACCATAGACCTACTACTATAATAAGGACATTCTCTCTCTCCTTCTCTCTTTCAGTATCTCTTTTCTCTTTCTTAAACACTATGGTTTGTGATATTGTCACTGAAATGGTATGCCTATGGCTTCAGCATCCAGCACTCATCCCAAAGGGTCATTTCTTACTACCATTGTCATAGTGATCCTTTCGCTGCCCTAATTGCACCCCTCACCTCTTTGTGGCAAGTTTCTTGCCAGGGACTGGTCATCCTGGCCCTCATTTCTATTGTCTTTGGTTATTACTATACTATATTATTTTCATATCCCACATATGAGTACAATCATTATGGCTATTAATCTCAATCTTGCTCACTTCACTCAACATAATATTCTCCATGTTCACCCATGTATCATGTATAAGCAAATTTCATGATAATTTTTCTATGCTCAGAAATTGCTCCTGGCAGGCACGGGGGACCATATGGGGCACTGGGATTCGAACCGATGACCTTTTGCATGAAAGGCAAACGCCTTATCCTCCATGCTATCTCCCGGGCCCCTCATGATAATTTTTCTAACATCTGCAGAGTATTCCATTGTGTAGATGTACCATATTTCTTTGTCCACTCATCTGTTCTTGGGCACTTGGGTTGTTTCCAGATTCTGACTATTGGGAATATTGCTGCAATAAACATAGAAGTGGAGATACCTTAACTGTGTTGTGCTTTTGGGGTTTGGGGATACATTTCCAGGTCTGTATTGCTGGTTTGTATAGAATATAAATTGTTGGTTCTAATGTTTAGGTTTTTTTTCCAAAAAGGCTAGACCAGCCTACATTTCCATAAGCATTTAATGAGAGTCTCTGTTTCCCAGTGTCCACAACAACACTGGTAGTTCTCTCCCTGCATCCCCAGCTACAGTTTCCCTATTCTACTTTCTAGTCTTCTGTTACAACTCTGCACATAATAATGTCCTTGGTACTTGCAACAAAAAGAGGTTGGGGGGCCAGAGTGATGGAGCGGAGCGGCAAGGTATCTGCCTTGTTAGCACTAGCCTAGTACTAACCGCAATGCAATCCCCTGGCACCCCATATGGTCCCCCAAGCCAGGAGCGTTTTTAAAGAGCATAACCAGGAGCACCCCCTGAGCTCACCGGGTGTGGCCAAAACAAACAAACAAACAAAACCCCCCAAAGAGGTTTTGAATCAAGATTCTTTCTATAGAACCCGTTATTCTACATCTCTCCTCCTCTTCTCCCCGTCTTCCCCTCTCCTCCCCTCCTCCTCTCCTTTTCTCCCTTCCCTTGCCTCTCCCCTCCCCTCCCCTCTCCTTTCTTCTCTCAACTCTTTTCATTTTAATAAATTGACCAGGATCTACTAATGTCCTTTGTATAGTTTGAAATATATTAGAGTTTATTTATCAAAAAGCAACAGAATCTGAACAAGAACAAAGTGAGCTGAATGATATCTATATTTTATCTAGCTATTTAATTTGTTATTGTTTGTAATGTTGAACAATATTTTGAAAAATAAGATACATATATTTCCATCATTTTTTTGCCAAATCAAGGATTAAACACCAAATATTTCACTTACAGGCATGCTCTGTACCATGTCTCCAATCTCCCTGCTTGAATTTTTTTGATTACTACTTTTTTATAAATGCAAATACCAATATAAAATCTGAATGGCTCCTGTTCCATAATAAATATCACATAAAGTACTTGTAACTTTCTTTGTAATTCTGGCAAATATTTCTGACATGACAGTCCTTTTTGTAAATAAAGACCATATTCACAATGAAGATTATCGAAACTTTGAGTCAGTCCAGAAATTTGTGTGTAGGACTTTCTTAGTTTTCTCCAAAATGTTTTCTTCTAAGGTGCTGATGTGTTTTTGAGATTTACTTAGAACATTGTATTCTTTCTACTCTCATTGTCTGCTGCAAGTAGGGCTTATTGTTCCATTTTCTGTTTTCCTTTATAACAAACAGTTTAACTGAGATTGTTAGTTTGTCCAGGCAATTTGAATACTGAAGAACTATATTTTGTTTTTTGGATTTGGGGGCCACACCTGGTGATGCTCAGGGGTTACTTCTAGCTATGTGCTCAGAAATTGCTCCTGGCTTGGGGACCATATGGGATGCTTAAGGATCAAACCGTGGTCTGTCCTAGGTTAACTCATGCAAGGCAAATACCCTACCACTTGTGCCATCACTCCGGCCCAAGAATTACATTTTTTCAGTCACTAATAAATGTATAACAATTTTAAGTCAGACATTGTGTAAGTTACTTTCATAGAGAACTTTTTAGCCTCAGAGGTTTTCCTGAAAATATTTAAAATGAGCAATCTGGAGGAGGAAATGCCTTGATTTGTTTGCTAATTTCTATAATTGTCCTCAAATAACAGTTACATACTAGAAATGTGTGTGAGAATGCATGTAACAGGATAACATGAATAAAGTTGCATAATGGAGACCCCAGAATTCAGTAACCTAGTTGATTGTTTATAGGCAAGGTTCTACATAGGATGTAAGTAGTGTGCTGGAGATAGCCATATCATTTCAAGAAATTATGCCTACATTTTACTCTCTTGAAATAATGTGGTCTAACTCGAGCACACTACTTATATGCATTCTCACACACATAGAACCACAGCTACACATATGACTATAAATAAAATTTATTCTGAAAGTTATTATTTTTCTCTTCATTGCTCATAAAACACATTTTGTATATGTTTTTTTATAATTTTTTGCATGATATAACTCACATTTACTTTGGTACATGCTTGTTCATCTGGATCATTGAACTTCCTTTGAAAAGAATTGTGTGTGGGGAGATTTCCTTCAAGAAGTACTTAAATAATTCTTTGGTCTATTCCCTGTGGTACTCTGTCTGCCCAGCAAGCCAGCTAATTCAATGCTGAGGCCTAAGGAGGAAGAATAGCCTCAGCCTACTAATACCATGGGCCACTAGGGCAATCTAGTCAATGCTATTGAATTTTGCTTCATAAGTTACCATTTTATTGAGATATTATTTATTATAATTCACATATTTAAATGGTATAACAATGAATTTTAATATATTTACAGATTTGGATGACAATGATCATAGTTTAGGAATATTTTACACCACTAGCATTATTTCATTAATAGTACCCATTAGCAGTTACTTTATATTCCTACTCATACTACAACATTAAAGTTAAATTAAAAGTAATCTCTTACAATCTAATTTAATTATTGTCACTATAGATTTAGTATCAATTTAAAATAAATGGAATCATTTACCTTGTTATCTCTATATAAATTTTATGTATAAAATATTAGAAGATAACATGAATCATGTTATCCTAGTCTTTCAACTAGGGTAGTGCTTTTAAGATTAGTGTATAGTTTAGAATAATTTGTTAATTCACTTGAAAATGTTTATTAAGGGTAGAACATATTTTACTTATTCTTTCATTGGGGGATATTTAGCAATTTTCATTATTAACAGTTATAATTCTGATATGAACATTTTATTTGTTTTTATGTGTATACATATTTTACTGACATGTGCATATATATTTCTTCAGGACTGTATTACTGTGTATTTTAACACTTTGCTTAATATTTAAACAGCTACAAAGCATTTTCATCTATATTTTATTAATTTTTTAATTTTTCTATATCCTTAATAATGCTATGTTTTTGGGTTATAGATAGGCTGTTGGGTATGAAATTCAATCTGATAGCCATTTTTCTATTGGTTAATTTGTTTAAAATTATAGATTAATATTCTTTGTACTTTATATCTGGAGAAATGTCTATAGCTAGGCTCATTAAAGACAAATAGTTTTGTTTGTATTTTTAATATAAAGTGTGAGTTCTTAAAATGTTCTGGAAACATTTCCATTATCAAATATATAATTGCACACATTCTATTGATTATTTTGTTTTTCATTAAATTTTTTGATGGTTTCACTTTTTAAGCACTATGTATTCTTTTTTTTTAATTTTTGTGTCACAGTTAAAAAACCTAATATAAGTGTGTACTTTGGCATATTTTTTTAGGTTTTGCATTAATACTTACATTTAGCTCTTAAGCTTAGCTCTATTAATTTTGTATATATCCAAATTATACCTGAAAGTATTATTTTGATCAATATACTTATATTTCAAAAGAAAATATTGACCTTATCTCACAGAAAATTAAGCACAATTTATTCTATTTACAAATAAGGCACTAATTTTTATGTATTTATTTTTTGGGGGACCACACCCAGCGGCAGTCAGATTCTATGCTCAGAAATCACACCTGGCAGGCACAGGGGACCATATAGGATGCCGGGATTTGAACCATTGTCTGTCCTGGATCGCGTGAGTGCAAGGCAAACGCCCTACAACTGTGCACTAATTTTTATTGAAATTTCCCCCAAATTAGTCATTATTAAAATGATTTTGATTATTGCTCAGATTATTCTTTTGAACATCTCTCAATCAAAATTATATTATTAAAGCTCAATCTTTTTTATCTCCACATAAGAGACCTTTCTAGTTTAATAAAACCAGAACTAAAAATGTATTTTAACTTTATAAGAAGTAATTAGTTTTAACAATGTTCTAGATCAAACAGTTTAACTGAATTGGTAATCTAATTTAGAGCTGTAATTATATATGTAAACAAGTTCCTTTTTCCCCAAAGGTTATAAATATCCTTATAAAAATAGACTAAAGGAAAGTGAAAAGGGAAGATAACCCCCCCATTCAATTAGAAGGCATAAAAAGAATTATATAGAAATTTAAATTAAAAAGAGGTGTTTGATATGATAAATAATGACATGATAATGGGTTTCTGAGGGATATGGAAATAAATTCCACATCAAAACTCCAGGACCAGAGTTAAGAGTTTGTTGGTGGATTAAATTCGCACTGTGATTTGGCCTACCTTTTCTGCTTTTTCACTGTACTGGAATGTGTCAGGAATATCTGTAAATTATTTGTATGCATGGATCTCTCAAACCTAAATATTAGGTCAGTATTTATCTTTTGTTTCTATTTCTCATTGATTCTACTTGAATTTTCCAGAACAGGATATCAAAAAGGACTCTTAAGAGACTTGTGTCATCTATTTATTATTATTATTATTATTATTGTTATTATTTTTATTAATAATTTTCATTTGACCAAAGTGGATTACAAATCTTTCACAGTAGTATTTCAGGTACATAGTGACATTGAATCAGGGGCATTCTCATCACAAATGTTGTCCTCCCTTCACCCCTGTTTCTAGCATGAATCTTCTATAGCCCCTTCTTTGCCCCCGGGGCTGCTAGTATAAGTGGTTCCTTCTGTGTCTGTTGTATTTTTAATTTTACTTTTTTAGTAAAGCAAGATTTATTTATTTAATTGAACATAATTATTTAGAAAATATGTGCGTGGAGAAGAAGAAAAATAATTTCTGTTCAAGAAAAACACAAACTGGGACAGGAGCTATAGGAGAGTTGGTAGGGACACCTGAGTATTATTCCTATCACCCTATATTCCCCATCTCATCCACAAGTCCACCAGTAGTATTACCCAAGTTTAGAACCCAAAGTAAGTCCTTAGTACTGCTTGGTGTGCTCACCCTCATTTCCCAATAAATTAAACATGAACTTGAATGAGCAAGTAAGCAAACAAGCAAGCAAGCAAGCAAGCATATAGTGACGAGCAGGTAAGATAATTATTCAAAAGAGAACATGGGCTTAAAGAGGACAAACTGTTCCCTCTTTAAAATAAAAAAATGTAATGAGGGACTGTATTATTCATTCTGAAATAAAGAGGGAGAAATCTATGACTAGATGAACAATACAGCAGATATTATGCTTGCCTTGCATGCAGTTGACCTGGATTAGAATTTGACACCACCAGAAGTATTCCCTGAGTGTAATTCACAGATGGATGGTGGATAAGTCTGTCTGTCAATTATCTATGTATATATCTATAGATACAGATATATAACCATATATGTGTATATAGATATGTGTATAGATAAGTATATATATATCTAGAATCTATATGTATGTCTATATCAATAAATAGATTATATAACATATATGAGAAAGTTTTCATATATACAAGGAAGGAAACTTACCACAATATGTATAGCATATAAATTAGTTAAATAGTATAAAATTACTGATTTGTTAGTTATCAAAGAGCAGTGGCACAAAAACCCTATTCATCATTAATGAGGATTCTCACCTGACTTATTTAACCTAATCATTAGGACATAATAGTAACCATTTCCTCCAAAATACTTGATACTGCTGATGATATCTCAGTAGCATACTGACAGAATGCAGCATGTATTCTATCATTTATCTTATCTATTTTTGACCAAAGTATGCCATAAAGGATATTAACTCCATTAAAATATTTAGTGAACAACTATAAATTGCATCGAATATATATTAGATTTAAACTCATGACTAAAATTCTTTGTACTTTTTCTCTTATATTGTAACTTTTAAAGATTGGAAACTATAGACTTATTAAATTTCTACTTTGGAATATTCAGCAATAAATCAAAGCACTGTTTAGCATACAGATAAAAGAGGGGTGACATCTTTTACACTGCTCACAGCTGATCCAAATTCAGTTTGTATATGATCCCCTGAGTGCCATCATGAGCTATATCTTAATATAGAGCAAAGAGAACATACTAAGCATATATGGATGTGGTACAAAAGCAAACAAACGAACTGAAACTTTGTTTTCATACTTACCAGTGTTAAATCAATTTTGAGATTAGCTTTTATGACATAGGTTGCTCACTATACCATGTGAGACAATCCTTATAAAAAAGACATTTCAGAATAAATCATGCATTTTTCTCTATAATAATTTCCTCAAATGTGTTACACCAATTCACCTTTTATGTAGTTATGGTATATCATTGATTTTATAAATAGTATTATCACTTTGAAATTACAATTTAGTTCACTTTTAAGAGTTAGCTGCATTAAAAATATCTTCTTGTGGATAGAGAGATAGCATCACAGGAGGACTTTTGTTTTGCATGGCTAACCCAGGTTCAATCCTTGCACCCCACATAATTTTCTGAGCCTGCCAAGAGCAATTTCTGAGCTTAGACTAAGAGAACCCCTGAGCACCACAGGGCGAGGCCCAAATATTGAAACATAAAAAAAATTCTTTTGCTTGAGGTATTTTGATTTACTACCAGAGTGTGGTAAATTCTGAATGTAAAACCAGGAGTAACCCTTGAACATTGCAAGTTGAGTGGTTTAATCTCACACTCTCAAAAATAAGAAAAAACAAAAAAGGAAAATTATTGAAAACATTTGAGAACTGGTAACCTGGGGATTATTGATTTTCTTTATGTTCTTAATAGCTTTGAGTTTCAGTTCTTTTGAGGTATAAGATGGGAGAGGGAGCAGTTTTCAAGAAATCAAACCCAAATCAAATGCATCTATTCAGGATCTTTGCCATTTGAGGCACACTCCCAGTCTTTTATGTCTACTCATAAAACATAAATCCAAACCCCTTTTCGTTATATTAAAAAATCTGGGATTCCTGCTGTGTCCTTTGGCACACAGGAGACATAAATGGTCTCTGCTCTGCTCCCAGTTCTGTTCCATGAGGTGTCCATAAAGAAGGCCAGCCATAAGCTCCTAAGTGCATGATAGCAGAGGAAATCTCCTGAGAGCAGGTCATCAGAGATAGGCTATCTCCACCCAAGAAGGACTGAGCCTGATTCCTGCCCTGTGCTTTGGCACATGGGAGACATTTAAATGGCCTCTACTCTGCTCTGTAAAGTGGTTGAGGACCACCCAGACATAACAGTTTCTGAAAGCATGACAGCAGAGAGCATCTCTTGAGGGACAATAATCAGAGGTTAGCTTTTCAACTCACAAAAGGTGAATACAGAAGAAATTGGCCACTCAATTTTGTTTGCAGCTTGCACATATCTAGCCAATGAGTCCAAACACAAGACATAGAAAATACAACACTACAAGTGTGACAATGGGGAAATAATACAGGGAAACACCATGCATAGAGAATGAATTTGGCAGCTCTGATGACCTGCCAACAAACTATTTAGCCTCTTGGATAAGGAGTTTAGAGAAAATGTCTAAAGGATCATAATAGAACTCAAAGAAATCATGGATAGAGATGAATGGACCACAAATAAGAAACAAGTGGATATGAAAATTGAAATCATAACACTCCAAACTAAAATAACATGATTGAAAACCTTGGTAAGCAAAATGAAAAACTCACTGAAAGCCTTTCCAACAGAATAACAAATCAGTGAGCTGGAAGATGAGATGTATAACTCCTTACAACAGAAGAGATTGGAAAAGAGCCTTAAAGTAAATAGACAATGGAAAAATACTCAAAGAATGTGAACAAACAAACATAGAAGTGCTTGATAAACTCAACAGAAACAGCATAATAATTATTGGAGTCCCAGAGACCCAGGAAAAATCCCCAGGAAGAAACTACAGTCAAGTAAATAATTACAGAGAAACTCTCAGAGTTTGAAACCAAATCCTGCATGCCTGAAGAGTACCAACTAAAAGAGAATCAAAGAAAAGCATCACAAGACACATCCTAGTCACAATGATGAATCTCACATATAAAGATAGAATACTGAAAGCAGCAAGATAAAAAGGGAAATTACATTCAAAGGAGTATCTGTAAGTTTTACAGCAGACCTGTCATAATTAACTTTCAAGGCCAGAAGGCAGTGGTGGGATAGTGACAAAAATCTATGAAATGAATGCTTCACCTAGAATACTACAACCAGCTAACTCACTTTCATGTTTGAAGGAAGGAAGAATACATAGCTTCATGATAAGCAACAGCTTAGAAACTTTACAGACTCAAAACCAGTCTTAAAAGAAAAACTGAAAGTTCCATGTTAAGACAAAACAGACCGAGAAACACAACAAAATCCAACAAACATAAAGATGACACAAAATTCCATGAGAATTATTTTTCTCAATGTCAATGGAATAAACGCACAAGTTAAGAGATGTTGAGTTGGGGCCGGGCGGTGGCGCTGAGGGAAGGTGCCTGCGCTAACCTAGGACGGACCGCGGTTCGATCCCCCGGTTCCCCATATGGTCCCCGTGCCTGCCAGGAGCGACTTCTGAGCGAATAGCCAGGAGTAACCCCTGAGCGTCACCGGGTGTGGCCCAAAAACCAAAAAAAAAAAAAGAGATGTCGAGTTACAAAATGAATCAAAAAGTTTATTTCATCATTCTTCTGCCTATAAAAATTTGGTTTGTCAGAATAAACTTTGACTTAAAATGAAAGTTTGGAGGAAAACATCCAAAAATGCAACCCCATTAAAGAAGGCCATATTAATAGCTAGATGACATAAACTTTAGACTTAGAAAAGTTATGTGACACAAATGGACATTTTGTTTTTTCTTTTTTCTTTTTTTTTCTTTTTTGTTTTTTGGTTCAAACCCGGCAGCGCTCAGGGGTCACTCCTGGCTCCAGGATCAGACTCAGAAATCGCTCCTGGCAGACTCAGGGGACCATATGGGATGGTGGGATTGAACCACTGACCTTCTGCATGCAAGGCAAATGCCTTATCTTTATACTATTTCTCTGGCTCCTGTTTTATCTTATTAATATCTTTAAACACCTTGATTACGAATATGATTGTAGTTGGGTTACAGTCATGTACCTTCACCAGTGCAATGTTCCCATTACCAATGTCCCAAATCTCCCTCCTTCCCTCCCTACCCCACCCTCACCTGTACTCTAGAAAGGCTTTCTACTTCCCTCATTCATTCACTTTGTTATGATAGTTCTCAAAGTAGTTATTTCTCTAATAACTCATTTCTCTGCACTCATCACTCTTTGTGGTGAACTTCATGTTGTGACCTGGACTTTCCAGCCCTCCTCTCTTTGTCTCTGAGAATTATTGCAAAAATGTCTTTTACTTTTTTAAAACTCATAGATGAGTGAGTCTATTCTGCATCTAGCTCTCCATCGGGCTTATTTCACTGAGCATAATAGATTCAATGTACATCCATGAATATTAAAATTTCATGACTTCATCTCTCCTGACGGCTGTATAATATTACATTGTGTATATGTACCACAGTTTCTTTAGCCACTCATCTGTTGCAGCAGCAATGAATAAGAGTTTCTCCCTTGGTCTACTGCACCTCTCTTGTTTAGAGCCGAAAAGGGCCCACCAGACACTCTCTCCTAGAGGTGCCCAAGCCAAAAGGTCGAGAAAGACTGGGTGAGTGAAAACCAGTTATCAGTGGTGCCCCTGGCAGATCCTTTACTTGTGAAAGCAGGCAGAAGGAATCTGCCCCCTGCTGCAAGATTATCAACTGGGAGAGACTGAGGGGGCCTGTTGCCTGTGCAACATCCATATCGCTTTCCATAAAGGTTGGACCAGACGGCATTCCCACCAGCGATGAATAAGAGTTCCTCTCTCTCCACATCCCCATCAGCACTGCTTGTTCTCATTTTTTGTGATGTACACCAATCTCTGTGGTGTGAGATGATATCTTATAGTTGTTTTGATTCGCATCTCCCTGATAAGTGATGTAGAGCATTTTTTCATGTGCCTTTTGCCATTTGTATTTCTCCTTTGTCTGTTAATTTCTTCTTCCCATTTTTTGATGGGATTAGTTTTTTTTCTTGTAAAGTTCTGTCCGTGCCTTGTATATTTTGAATATTAGTCCCTTATCTGATGGGTATTGAGTGAATAGTTTCTCCCACTCAGTGGATGGCTCTTGTATCCTGGGCACTATTTCCTTTGAGGTGCAGAAGTTTCTAAGCTTAATATATTCCTATCTTTTTATCTCTGCTTCCACTTGTTTGGAGAGTGCTGTTTCCTTTAGTCTTAGGTGCCTTTAGTCTTAATGTCATGAAGTGTTTTACCTGTGTGTTGTTCTATATAACTTATGGCTTCAGGTCTGATATCAAGGTCTTTAATCCAGTTGGATTTGACCTTTGTACATGGTGTTAGCTGGGGATCTGAGTTCTCTTTTTTTGCAGGTGTTTAACCAGTTGTGCCAACACCACTTTTTGAAGAGGCTTTCCTTGCTCCATTTAGAATTTTTTGCTCCTTTATCAAAAATTTGGTGATTGCATATCTGGGGAAAAATGAGCATTTTGTAAAAATCAAGGGATATGCATATCCAGAAGAAATCACGCTTCTAAATCATATACACACCCAATAAAGGATCAATAAAATATTTAATACAATTGTTATATATATATTTTTTGGTTTTTGGGTCACACTCGGCAGTGCTCAGGGGTTACTCCTGGCTCCATGCTCAGAAATTGCTCCTGGCAGGCACGGGGGACCATATGGGGCACCGGGATTCGAACTGATGACCTTTTGCATGAAAGATAAATGCCTTACCTCCATGCTATCTCCCGGGCCCCCTAATACAATTGTTGACATATCTGAAAGAATATATCAATAGCAACATAACAATAGTAGAAGAACTCAACACTGACCTGTCTCTTTGATAGAGCAACCAGGATGAAAACTAACAAGAATATACTACTCTGAAAGGACAAATTAAAGAAAGTAAACTAGTCGATATATACAGGGCTCTCCACCCCAAGAAAGCTGAATACACATTATTCTCCAAATCATATGAGTAATTCTCCAACCTTCAATGCACTAGCATTAGAAGTGAACTATATACAGAGGAAAATCTTTTACACCTGAAAATTGAACAGTCATCTACTGAAAAACAGTGGGTAAGAGATAAAACCAAAGAGGAAATCAAAAGATTCCTGGAAATAAATGAGAATAAAACACAAATAATCAAAATTTGTGAGACACAGCAAAAGTAGTAATAAGAGGAAAATTAATTGCTTTTTCAAGCAACATCAGAAAAGAAGAGCCTAAATGAATAATGTCATGACTCAACTTAAAAGAATTAGAAACTGCCGGGCGGTGGCGTTGGATATAAGGTGCCTGCCTTGCCTGCGCTAGCCTAGGATGGACCACGGTTCAATCCCCCGGTTCCCATATGGTCCCCAAGCCAGGAGTGACTTCTGAGCGCATAGCCAGGGGTAACCCCTGAGTGTCACTGGGTGTGGCCCAAAAACCAAAAAAAAAAAAAAAAACCGATTAGAAACTGACCAATAAAATGAACCAAAAATAGGTAGGCAGAAGGAAGTAACAAAGCACAGACAAGAAATTAATGAAGTGGAAATCTAAAGAATAATTCAACAAATTAATGAAAGCAAGAGTTAATTATTTGAAAACACAACTATATCAATAAACCACTTTCAAAACTCACAAATGGAGGGAAAATAATTTAATAAACCAAATTAAAAGTGATACTTCAGAGAATAAAAGGGTAATTAGAGACTTTAAGAAACTATATACAAGGCTTTTCTGCACAAGGAAGCTAAGAAGACAATATCGAACATAGTCTCCAGGGCCCAACCTGGTATGCTGGCCTGACCCAATAAGGTGGGTGCTGATCCCTGCCCTGTGTTTGGGCACAAGAAAGCAATTATAAAGGACTGCTGCCTTGCTCCCTGTCTGCTTTTCTGCACAAGACAGCCAAGAAGACATCAAACATAGTCTCAATGACCCAAACCTGGTAAATTGGCCCCACTCAATAAGCTGGGTCTGATCCCTGCCCTGTGTTTGGGAACAAGAGAGCAATTATAAAGGACTGTTGCCTTGCTCCCTATACACTTTTCTAATCTGTGGCTGTGCCCATAAACCCACCATAGCACATAGCAAAAAACACTGTACAAACACGGCAATGGGGAGACAATGCAGGAGAACACTATGCATACAGAGTGAAGATGACCGGAAAAGTACCAAAGCCTATCAGATAAGAAGTTTAGAGTAGAAATGTATTGAATGCTCAGAGAACTCAAAACAGCACAGATCGAGCTATAGACCACAATAATATAACTTAGAAAATTCCAAACTGGAATGACGGGTCTGAAAAACTTGGTAGATGAATTGAAACCCTTGATGAAATGTCTCTTTAACGGAGTAGCAACAGAGAACAGGGTCAGTGAGCCAGAGGATGAGATGCAGAACAACTCCATACAGCACAAGAGTTTGAAAAGAACCTTCAAACAAATGATCAATGAATAAATTGCTCAAAAAGGTGAACAGATGAAAATGAATGTGTTTGATGAAACAACAGAAACAACATAGGAATCATTGGAGACCCAGAGACACAAGAAGAGAATAATAATAATGAGTTAGAGGAAGTGTAAGAAGAGGAAGAGGGAAAGAAGAAGAAGAAGAAGAAGAAGAAGAAGAAGAAGAAGAAGAAGAAGAAGAAGAAGAAGAAGAAGAAGAAGAAGAAGAAGAAGAAGAAGAAGAAGGAAGAAGAAGGAGAAGGAGGAGGAGGGGGGAAGAAAAAAGAGGAGGAGGAAGAAGGAAAAGAAAGAAGAGGAGAAGGAAGAAGAAAAGGAAGACAAAGAGGAGAAAGAAGAAAAAGGGAAGTAGATGATGAGGAAGAGAGGGGGAGAAGGAAAATAAGAAAAGAAAAAGGAAGACAAGAAATGAAGAAGGGAAAGAAGAGGAATAAGAAAAGAATAGGAGAAAGAAGAGAAAGTAGGGTAGGAGGTGGAAGAAGAGGAAGAATAAGAAAAAGAAGAGAAAGAGAAAGAAGAAAAAGAAGAGAATAAAAAAGAATCACATGGATTTACTTAAGTATTCTTTCAAACCTTCCAAGAGGAACAACTACATATATTTTTGTTCTTTTCAGAAAAATGAAGAGAAATAAACACTCCTAAATGATCAGGCTAGAAAATTAACACACAAAAAAATCAATGGCCTACTTAAACCAAATAATGATAGAGAAGAAATAGACATTAAAAATAATCAATTAATTCACAATTGTGCCCCAGGAATTCAAGTACCCTGAAATAAGCTTAACTAAAGAGGTTAAGGACCAATACAAAGAAAAGTACGAAACACTGCTTCAAGAAATCAAAGAGGACACAAAAAATGGACACTAATACTCTGTTCAATGATTGGGAGAAATAACATAATTAACAGCAAAATATTCCCCAAGCACTGTAAAGATTTAATGCAATATCGCTAAAGATACCCATGGCATTCTTCAAAAAAAGTGGATAAAACACTCTTGAAATTCATTTGGGACAATAAACACCCATGTGTAGTTAAAGAAACCCTTGAAAAAAAGAATTGGAGGTTCCACTTTCCCCAACTTTAAATTGTACTACAAAGCGATAGTCATTTAAACAGGATGGTTTTGGAATACAGCCAGACCCTCAGATCAATAGAACAGACTTTAGTATTCCAAATATGTTCACCAAACATATAATTAATCTTTGATAAATGGGCAAGACACACAAAATGGAGCAAGGAAAGCCTCTTCAACAAGTGGTGCTGGGACAACTGGTCAGCCACATACTAAAAAGAGAACTCAGACCTCCATCTAACATCATGAACAAAGTTAAAATCCAAATAGATTGAAGACCAGGATATTGGACCCAGACCATAAGGTATATAGAACAACATATAGATATAGATATATATAGCTATATAGATATAGAAGAACACACAGATAAAACTCTTCATAATATTGATACTAAAGGCATCTTCAAGGAAGAAACATCACTGTGCAAACTAGTGGAAGTGGAGATAAACAAATGGGACTATGTTAAGATGAGAAGATTCTGCACCTCAAAGGAAATAGTGACTAGGATACAAAGGCCACTTACAAATGGGAGAAACTATTCACCCATTACCTATTAGATAAGGGGAAATATTAAAATATATAAGGTTATGACAGAATTTAAAAAGAAAAGATTATCTAATCCCATCAACAAATGGGGAGAAGAAATGAACAGACACATCCTCAAAGTACAAATTGCCAAAAGGCACAAGAATCAGTGGTCCATATCACTAATCTTCAGGGAGAATCAAATCAAAACAATGGGGTACAATTTCATGCCACAGAGATGGCCACACATCACAAAGAACAATCAGTGCTGGTAGGGATGTAGGGAGAAATTAAATTCTCATTCACTGCTGGTGAGAATGACATCTTATACAGCTTTTATGCAAAACAATCTGAAGACTCCTCAAAAAACTGGAAATTGAGCTCCAACATTATCCAACACTACCACTCTTAGGGATATGCCCTAGAAACACAAAAACACAATAAAAAATGCTTTCTGAACATCTATATTCATTGTAGTGCTATTATAATAGTCAGAATTTGGAAACCACCCAGATGCCTGACAACAGATGAGTGACTAAAGAAACTTTGGTGTATATACATAATGAAATACTATGCCACCATCAGGAAAGATTATCATAAATTTTTCCTATATATCAATGGACATGGAAGCTATTATGCAGAGTGAAATAAATCAGAGAGAGATTGACACAGAATAGTCTTACTCATCAGTGGGATATAAGAAAAATAAAACCATTATCGTAAAAATACCCAGAGACAATACAGTTGAGATCTGGAAGGACTAACACACTATATGAAGCTTCCCACAAAGAGTTGGTGAGTTTAGAGAAATAACTATGCTAATAACTATGACAATGGTACTTAGTTTAGAAATAGAATGCCTTTCTAGAATACAGTGGGAGAAATTGGGAGCATTGATGGTAGGAATGTTGCACTGGTAAAAGGGGATGTTCTTTTTTATAGCTGAAAGCCAACTACAAAATATGTTTGTAATCCTGGTGCTTAAATTTTTGTGTAATACAAAATGTAATAAAATAAGAAAAAATGTGGAAAATTTTCTATGAATTTCTGTAATTAGGGAACATTTGATCTTAATATTTGTGACTTAACATAATACTATTCATTTCAGTTCTCAACCAGAAAGTTCAGTGAGGCACAGAAAATCTCTCTCTTTCAGGATTATTTTATGATTTTCAGGGTTGTAGTATGATTTTTATGGACACCTATATTTATGTATTTATTTTTCATTAAAATTGATTAATTAGAAATAATTTGGGGGCTTTCATGTCACCAAACACATGTTCAATCACCAGAATCTTAATTATACCACTGAATATAGCAAAAGTTATACCTGAGTTCAAGGGCAGGAATAAAACCTGATCACTGCCAGGTGTGGACTACTAAAATAAATAAAACAAAATAACATGATAATATTAATATAAATATATAATAGTAGACAATACAATATTCTCTTCAGTATTTTCTAGTTTTAAAACTAATATTTTGCTGCACTTCTAAATGAATGTGGACTGTAGATGATGCAGCCACTATTGATTCTATTCTACTTCCACTTTATATCTTTTGTTTTCTTCTCTCCTTCTCTTTCCTCTTCCTCTCTCCTATGTTTTGCCTAATATTTTACATCATCGTATTCTTCTAAAGTTAGAAGGTGCTGAGGCTTCACAGCCAATTATTCTGCTTAATACCAAAGCAGACCAAATTTGTACTGTACATCAAACAGAAAAGAAATATGGGCTCCTGCCTTTTTCATAAGAACCTTAGAACTACAATCATTTTATTCAGTCTCATATTTCTGTATCTTTCTACAAATATAAAAAGAAATAAAATTGAATGGGATCCATAGGCCAAGTGGTCTCAGGAGCACTGAGTAAAAAAAAAAAAGACAGATTTAAGTACCCAAGCCAAAGTCAATGACATTTGAATCAAAGGACACAAACTATAACAAGCTAAACGCAAAATGGATCTGTTGTAATCCAGGGGGCTAAGAGTAGAAATATGGGATGCATGCTGTGAACTATGGAGGAGGTAAGTCAACAAGGTGGTGGTGGAAATGTTCCTAATTTACTGTCACTATATTTCTGAAATAAACTATGAAAGTCTAGTAATTTATAATGACATCAGTACAATAAAATTAAGAAAAAGAATAAAAAAGAAAAGAGCTCACTCAAAGTAATGCACATGATGGTAATACAGTGAACAGACTCGAGTTTAATGATCTTAGGAAGCTACCTGATTTTAAAACTTGCTTGAAAACATCTCATTGAGCACATAAAGTGAATTCTCAAAGATATTAAAAATAGATCATTTCAACTAATGCTATTAATTTACAAATAAATGCACACATACTATTATGTATTATATAAGTGTCTGAGCCTCAATTGCACCCACTAATAAGTTTTAGGTCATATCTTTATTCTATGAACTTTAACATATCAAGTTCAGTGAAATATTAAGTATCAACTCTGAATTGATATAATCATATCAATCTGAGTTGATATAATTATCCTGAATCTATATAAATGTGAAGAATAAATTCCCTTGGCCCCTACTTAATCTCGAGTTTGGCCACTCCTGTTTTATCTACTTTTTAAAAACACTGAACCTTATGAACCTCTTTTTTTCTGTTTGGTGCATGATAGATATACTGTTCTTTATTAGTCATGAAGCAAATTCCAGTTAATTTTTCCTAATAATGATATCTAACATGATAATACCAATTTTAAGTGATTCTCCATCTTGAGGTCCTGAATATACTTATATGGGTATATTTTGCTTATTTATTTTTCATAATTTTCTTTTATGTTAGTAGAGATTTCTAATCTGCATTGCTTCATTAAAATAAATGATTTGATGTGCAAGGCAGTTTAAAATTCATATTCTGTGCTAATTAACAGATTCTTCTAATTGTTTGAAGACTCCTGATGTCTTTCTGGTACTTTCGACTCATTACTTTACTAAAGTTACAGTTCTTAAAGGAATAGTAACAGATACTATGAAACTTCCTTTCTACATATACACAGTCTTAAAATACATTAATTTGTGAAAGCAGGCCAATAATTTAAAATCTGTTAATTGATGTGCTTTCCTTCCAAAACCAAGTGAAATATTTTTTCTATTTTCCATTTCTACTTTCCCATCTGGGAAACTAAAATGCGTTTTTAAAAGATTACTACTTTTAGTTGAAAATAATGTAGCAAAACATATATTAAAATTGCTATATGCTTCCAGTTAAATATATTTTAGTCAGAAAAGTAGAGAAGGATTTAATTTACTAGATTTCTATTATAGAGAAAAATAAGGAAGAGAAAACTAGTTTAATTTGAAAATGTTTATTCTTCTTTGTAATTACCAACAAATAACATTTATGTGTCAATTCATACTTGGATATAATTATGAACTGATCATTTTGGAAGTGATGACACTGAAATGACTTGTATGTAAGAGCTAGTAATTAAAGACAGAAATTTGAATCAATCAAGGGTTATGACTATTTGAAAATACAGTGGTATGTGTATATAGATAATAATGAATTATGTACAATATATAATAGAATATATAAATATACACATGCAATTTATATAATGCAATTCATACCACAGTGATTGGAAAAATAGATCAAGGTAATGGGTGCATGTTTTATATGTACAAAAACACCCCGAGTTAATCCTAAACTCCACACAGCCCCCAGTAGTTAACAGCTAGGTATAGCACTGGAAGCCTTCAGTAACCTCTGAGATAGCCTTGGTGCCACTAGAATTGATAACCAAAGTATTATCATGTTGCTTTCAAATTATTGCAAATGCTAAAGTCAATACTTGAACATTCAATTTCTAATATGTTCCAATTGATATAAACTTCCACTAATCCCAAGTATCAATGAAAAACATTAAATTTTCTGTGCTTTATTAAATGACTGATAGCAGATGCAATTTAGGCTACCACCTCACAGCTGATAAGACCTTGAAATCTATTCTCATTATGTGAGCATCCAAAGTTTTTCAACTTTCCTAGAAAGCTTTCATATATATTTACATATATAAGATATATAAGTTTTTTATTTAAGTTACTATTTTATATCGTCAATATTTATGTTTATTTATTTAATCAGTTCCTGAAGTACCAGTGAGGTATGAGATGATCTCTTCTGCTTGCATTTTATCATATTCAAACTGTTTTTAATAAATATGACAGGATATAAACTTCAATCTTATTTGCCTTCATATTTTGTCAATTTTTTTCAATTATTACTATCAGCGATGTAAAATTTTTGTCTCCTACAAAATTCTGATAGATTAATTTTTCTTCTTGATTATGTGTGATATATATATACATACATATATATACATACATACATATTTTTTCCTTTGGGACAAGAATGAGGTCCTTCCATGAATAAGGTCCCAAATTCCTTCTACAGCAACACATGGTCCCTGAGCACCACAGCCAAAATTAACTGTAGTGACCTCATGCACCACTCAGCTTATTAATTCACTCAATGTGATCTCACCAAGCCTGAGACACTATAGAAGTTTGAAGCACTAAAACTGTCACCCACGACCCCAAGAACACTGCGGAAATAATTCCTGGCACCCTGACAACTAAATGTAATAATCATGTTATTAGAAGATACATATGTTAAAAATGATATAAATCTAATTAGTTCACCTACCATTATTTAATATATACTAATATTTTGTTCCTGAAAAGTTTCTTTTCTAATCAACTTATCAATTTGTAAATTGTTTATTATTTTGCTTATTTCATTACATATAGAGGGGCAGATCATGATGTGATATTAAGTTCTTTTGTAATACATTAGAATTAAAGCAAAATATTACTAAATCATCAAATGCCTAAATGTCATTTCAAAATAAATTTATAAATATCAACCAAACAAAAGTAATTCAAAGATGATTCCATAGGAATCTTCAGTAGCTGAAAACAATAATCAGCGAGGAACAACAGTTAAAAGTTAATATCAAGTATCAGTGAGCAAAAGAGTGGATGGCTATTTGGGCATTTATATTTAGAAATGTTGCTTCTGGGAATTTTGTTTAAGGAGAGCCCCTCATACCATGGGAAGTTCCCTGAATTTTCACTCTTTTATCTTAAAAATCAGTTTAATGTGTATCAAAGATAAAATAAAATAAAATGTGATTTATGTCAACATCAGAGGAATTCAGTGCTAGAGGATTATTGCAGGTGGAGGAAGGTAGATCACAGCACACCCAAAGTTATAGGTATGGTCTTTTTGCATCGATCAAACTGTGTCAACAATGTGACTGTCATTTTGTTTAAGGTAGTTCTGTTCAACATCTTGAATTAATTTGAAGTTTATTTTATGTGTACTTTCTCATCGTAAAAGGACACACAAGAGTGAGCTTTTAAACTATACGTGCTAGGGGAAAGGAGCAATAGCACACTAGGTAGGACATTTGTTTTGTGTGAGGCCGACCCAAGTTCGATACTAGGATCCCATTTGGTCTCCAACCCTGCCAGGTGAGAGTTCTGAGCTCAGAGCAAGGGATAAACCCTGAGTGCTGCCAAATGTGGACCCAAAACAAAACAAATATATATATATATATATATATATGTGCTAGGAAATATCAGGGATCCTATTAATCCCCCATCTTATATATATATAATATATGTATGTGTGTACATACATAAATATACTTATGTATATTTATGTATACTTACGTACTTAGAGTCATTGGTTATATCTCAAATATATTTAATAAAACATAGAATCATTGGGGTATCTTTCCAAGGTCACACTAAATCTTGATGGTGGGACTAAATCATATGACTAAAATTTAGCCTCCCCATCAATTCCACACAATTCTACTTAGAAGCAATAGGTTCACTCCCTGAGATTTCTGTGATCACACATTATTTATAGTCTACTAAAATTATAAAATTTGCTAGAAAATATGTCTCATTAGTAATATATTCTCCAGCTTTGCCAATTTTATACTTTCACTTTCTTTGCTATATCCACTCTGACTCCCCACATTGATTTCCTTGGTCCTATTCCATATGGGAAACTTGGCTTTTTTGCTACTTTACTCATCAGTCTTATCTACTTTTTTCATATATCTCATTTAATATTTGATGATATAATTCTCATTAGTTTTCAGTAGATCATTAGAGAACAGAATATAAATAGATATTATATAAGATTTCAGTGTTAGTAAAACTGATTTATTAACACTCTGTATAATGGTAGAATATGTTATTGAAATATCCACTGGTTGTAGATGTCTTGGAAGATTTCCAATAAAGTCTTAAATTTTAAAAATGCTTATATTACATAAAGCAACTTACATTTTGAAGTGTCATTAAAATGTCATGATTAAGTGTAGCTTGGAATTTTTTTAAGTACTACATATAATATTTTCTCAAATGTTTTGGAATAATAATTGAATGCAGTCATATATAAATGAGATAATCATTGTACAAATAAGCTAATGACTGGCAGCTTGTTCTCATGTGTCCTGTTGGAGATGTCCAGTTACTGAAGCTGTGATCTGAGTTAACTGTGCTTTACAGACTATCCAGTTAAAAGAACAAAGAACTTGCAGAGAGGGACTTCTTGATGCCTAATTTGGGACACCCCTTTAAACACATTCTTCCAGATGTGGGTCTTTAAATAATCTCATGCATTTTTAAAGTTGGGGATTCTCAATGTCCTTTCTTCATAAATAGCGTTCGAAACATCAGTAAAAAATTAGAAACTTTGAGAAAGACAATATATCTACAAATATGTTTGTAATCATGGTACTTAAATAACAATATTATTAAAAATATAAAAAATGCTCCTGGCAGATTAAAAGAATTAGACACTTTCTATCTTATATTATGAAGTCATAGGATATGAAAAATGAAGATGTAAAATAGATTAAAATGCATACTGCAATATAAAAGTGACTCTTTTATGGACATTCTGTTTAGTAAATTCAACTCTTTAGGTTTTTGTTGGGAGAAAAGATATAGGGCACAAAGAAAACCTGAGGAAAGGCACACAAATATTATCAATGAAGCTAACTTTTAGTTCCTGGTACTTAGAATTAGTGTTCCTAAAGTTTTTGAACAAATATGTTTAGATGTTGTTATAAAGGAAATTAAAGCTAACTGGAGAGTGAAAAAAGACAAAAATCAAGAGTCAGAAGCTTGCCTTAAAGATTCACTTTCCCCTAAAGACTTTTGCTGACAAGATGATTCCTAGCAAAGTGTCTGAAAGAACAATAATGTTGATAGACTTAAAAGGTTACAAAGACAAAGATTGGAAAGGATGATTTAAAAACAAATATTTTGAATTATCACTTATTAGGTGCCATTTGCCAATGAGAGTAGACTTATATATACCCTTTAAAAAAAACCCTTAAATAGAGGCTTGCAATGTCTTTTTCAGGCTAGTGACTACAAATTTCTCAATTCACTTTTCAAACAACCATTAGTGAGTAGTTGCCATTGCAAAAGTTAGTATGGTATCTTGATTGGAGGAAAAATAATCAGGTTGGGATTTTTTTTTTTTTTTTGGTTTTTGTGTCACACATGATGCCGCTCAGGGGTTACTCCTGCCTCTGCAAGGCAAATGCCTTACCACTGTGCTATCTCTCCATCCTGAGAATTAGGTATTTTTTAAGTAGACCTCTGGAATGAGAATGAGAATTATTATATTTTACTTTAAAATGACTGATTTTTAAAATGCAAGTAATGTTCTAATTCAATGTTAAGTAATAGCACATGACATTGTTTTTCCTGGTCTAATATAGCTAACCATACTGAAAACACTTAACCCAATATTACCAAAGCTAGACTTTTCAAGGTATCCCAGTCTAGTGTGAAGTTTATTTTATATTAAAACAATCATGTCTCTGGGAGCAGTGGCTCAAGCAGTAGGGTGTTTTCCTTTCATGTGCTAACCTAGGACATATCACAGTTTGATCTCCTGGTGTCTTATATGGTCCCCCAAGTCAAAAACAATTTCTGAGCACATATCCAGGAGTAACTCTCGTGTGTCACTGGGTGTGGTCACAAAAAAGCAAAAAAAAAAAAAAAAAGAAATCATATCTATAGAAGCTAAGAAGAATCTCTTTCCTTTGTCCTGGTTTTTTGCCCTTCCCTGACTGGAGAAAAAATTCTTATTTCTCAAATTATCTTCTTCCTAAGAGAAAGAAGCAATAACTGCCTCATTTTGTCAGAGAGGAATGTAACACCTTGGAACCATATCACCCCAGTGTAAGTTTATTTAGACTCAGTTTTTTAGAAGTTTTTGCCTGTCAACCTGTGATATGAACTTTTGCAACAAAATTCTAATTTCTTATTTCACAGATCATTTTTATAAAATACTAATTAATTCAAGGTAATAGAAATATCTATTAAAATTATTAAGTGCATCTATTTATCTTTTGGTCATGAAAATAATTTATACATTAAAGCATTGTTCATTCTAAAGCATTGTCTAAAGATATCATGAGTTCTTATTTTGTCCAATATGTTATGTATTCTATTAGAAAAATATTGGAGGGCCCAGAGAGAAATTACAATGGGCAGGATGCTTGAGTTGTACACTGCCAACTTGGTTTTGATCCCTTCAAATCCCACATGGTCCCTCAACACTCAGAATTAATTCTGGAGTACAGAGCTAGAAGAAAGTCTGGGTATCACTTGATTTGGTCCAAAAACAAATTCCTTTACCAAGGAATTTATATTTGTGAACCTGATGGAGTAAAATCTATTTCAAGAAACATACCTGAACCCTTCTTATCTGTGTACATTTGGGTCCAGAGGAATAACACAGCAGGTAGGGCATTTGCCTTGCACACTGCTGACCAAGGTTCAATGCCCAACATCCCACATGATCCCCTGAGCCTGCCAGGTGTGATTTTTGTGGTCAGAGACAGAAATAACCTGTGAGCGCCATCAGGTGTGGTCCTAAATCAAAACAAAACTAAACAAGGCAGCCTTTAATCTAGGAAAAACTTCCTCACCAATGAAGGGTCTGTTGTCAATTTAGAGATATAATTATATCTAACATATATTATAGATATGTATATGTATATATTTATATATATAGAACAGTGGGGGAAATCACTATTTGTTCAGTAACAATGTGTGTGTTAGGATTAGTTCTAGAAAATAATGAACTAACCATTTGCTCCATATATTGTGGACATTAATGACTTAAAGTGAAAAAACAATAACATATCACCCAGTGAAAGCAGAAAACTTTCTTTCATATAGAGCTGCTCATATCTACCTTACTTTTTTGAACCCAGTTTTATACATCATTCAAAATAAATCCCACTGTAGGTCTCAGGTAAAGAAAACTAGAATTTAGTGGATATTTGTTTTATATATAAATGATTATTTCTTTTGGAATCTATATGCCAAAGGATTTTAGCAAGAAAGTATCTTTATCCAAACAGTCCATAATAAGTGAGCTTAATTCTAGTAAGCTGCCTTCACATCTCTACTGGATAGCTTTTCACAGTACATGTATTTTATCATGCACCTGTGCCTACCCAAGTTCATAATCTTGTTTTATCCTCATAGTGGCTCAGAATAAGAAATGCTATGAGACTATTTAACTGAAAAAAAAGATATATTAGGTATACTCTGTTAAGTTATCTTCTAAAGGATTTTTAAGAAATCTAAAGGATTGTCATTTTCTTTGAAAGAATCAATAAGCAGTCTCCAAAAATTTCTTTATTCCCAAATAAAAATTTCCACTATATTTAGACATGATATAGTCTTACTTATGCCAAATTCAAGTTTTTTTATAAATAAAATTTTCTTTAAGTTCATGTGAAAAAAGGTGAACCATTTTACTCCAGTTTTGTAGTTGTTATTTCTTCCTCCTATCAATATGTTCAAAATATACATCCCGATATTTTTAGTAGCACTTTTCTATTGGCTGTTGCACCAACTTTCTTTGGTGCTAACAAAATTAACAACCCCGCTACTTTGTCAAAAAATTACATACGTTTTATATTAATACTTAAAAAAGCAGTTATTACAGCTTTTTCTCCCTTATATTTATCATGCAGGAGTCAGATATCAAATCCATTGTATTCCTCAAACTGTAAGGCACACACACTATGAAATCTCCTTGAAGTCTTTCTCACTGACCTTGATGTAAAATTAAAGCAAACTAGTACTCTCTGTAGGAGTAAAGGGAATCTTCTCATATTAGCAAATTTCCCTCAGGAAACCTGACCTCTAATATCCAGTGCCCCCTGTAGCAGCTTGTTTTAATCCCTTTATACTCTAAAGTCATGGCAAAGATTCCACAAGGGCAGACATATTGCAAAAGAGGATTATACCTACTGCTTCGCAATTCCTATATATGTTTAGGTTTCTCATTTTGAAAGTAGGAGTGGATTTTAATAAGTGGTGACAATTATCAATTTTTATTGATAATTAAAAACAAAAACTGGGGCCAGAGCAGTGGCGCAGCAGTAAGACTTTTGCCTTGCAAGTGGCTGACTGCAGTTTAATATTATATGGTCCCCCAAGCCAGTAGCAATTTCTGAGCTCATAGTCAGGAGTAACCACTGAGCGTCACGGGGTGTAGTTTAGAAAAATCAAAAAATAAAACAAAACAAAACAACAAAACAAAACAAAACTGAGTGAATTGATCATCAGGTGAAATTCTTTGTATATAACTCATAAAGGGCCAAACCTCAGATTCATCTATGGCCCACATCATACCAGGTCACTATCAACTCGACTGTCTATATTTTATAGTAATATGAAATAGGAGAAAATTCTAATTTTATTTCAAATGAAAATAGACAACCCTGCTTTCTTTCAAATTCCAAGACACTAGCTGACTTAATAATAGCTTAACATAAAATTTGCTTAAAAGTTACTATATAGAGCTCATGAGTGCATACTTCCAAAGTTGTTGGTTTTCTATTTCAGAATTATATCTGAGAAGAAACCATCACATTGTAACTTCACAAATCTACTGAAAACGTTTTGTTTAAAAAGTCTTAATGTTTGGGAACCTTGATGTAACCAGTAGACTATATGTATTGCTAAATAATATGGATTGTTTAATATTTTTTAGTTTTTATCTCACAAAAAAGAAAATAAAAATAAAATGGGGTTAATTTTGCTTAGAAATTAAGTTTAATTAAAATAATGCAAAATATGGGTTTGGAGTTATGGCATAATTGGGAAGGAGGCATTCGCCTTGTGTTCAGTTTACTGAGGCTGACTGTCTTGCACACCATATGGGTCCCCCAAGATGACCAGAGTTATCCCTGAGCACAGAGCTAGGAGTAAACTATGAGCACAGAAGCACAAATATAAGAAAGTATAAAATGCAAATGTAATATTTTTGTGCACATAGCTTTCTTCTACAAGATCAAATTAAAATTAGCATTCAGATCTATGGGATAGAAATTCTATTATTAAAGCAACTGAAGAGTTTTAATTTATAAATATGTATGACTTTGCAAAACCATAAGAAATATATTCTGCTCAAAGTTCTACTAATGCAGAATGTTTTAATGAAACTTAATGCATTTTTATACAAGTAGTATAAATTATCCACTTTAAAATTAGATAAAAACTATTTGAGAAATAATTATGAGTATGTGCTCATTAGATTGGAGTTGGAGGACTGCTGATAAGGGCATTGGGTCAAATCCTTCATCTGCCTCAAGGAACTCAATTTTACAATAATGCCCCTAAGCTTATTATGGCAATTGAATCTCAATATTTAGAGAATTTTAATTCGTTTCTACTCCTTCACAAAATCAAGCCATTCATAGAAAGTGCTTGTTTAAAAAAAGGTGTCTTTTTTTTTCTTCTTTTGCTTGGCCAGTGATCTGTCTTTGCAGAACCTAGGATCCTAGCTCGATCAGTAGATGAATGTTTCCTAGCAGAGAGAAAATGTTCATGTTGTAGCTTGTGCTTAATATAGGCGAAGCTTTATCTTTGTTTTCAAATTTATTACTAGCAATATTTTTCTCTGTTCTTATCAGCAAGCCTCTATGAGTCCAATCAAAATAAGTTGCCAATACAATCTGTATAATTTATTTATCTTTAGCAAACCTATAATAACATTAATTATGACACATTTTATTGTACTTAAATATATGTTTTTAATATACTATCTAATCTCTGCATATTTTTTTCTTTTGTTTTTTAGTACCCTTAGTTTATAGCACTAGTTTCTATTTCTCTCTAGAAAACCTTAATAGTATTAATGGATGATGGACCATGAAATCCAGAACTTAGTATAATTACAATTATAGAGTTATAATATTTTTATAATTCATAAAAAATATAAAATGTATATTCTGTTCCTCCTTTTCTTTTTCACTGTTTTTATTTACCCCTGCCATGCTTTCTCAATTTTCTTTTTATCTTTCAACTATCTTCTCTTTATATTCAGTAATATTCGATTATATATTACACATAAAGTTATTAAGATGTAATTTTTAGTCCTACATACTATTTGAGCCATTCTTTCTAAATCTATGATAATACAATTTTTCATTTAAAAATCTAATGTTACTGCCCTATTTTGTTAAAAAAACACAACAAATAGCTTCTGTTTTTAAAGAGCTGATTCACATCTAGAGACAGTACAGGAGATAAGGCTCCTTACATATGATCAACCCTAGTTAGATATACATATGGTTTCCTGGGTATCACCCAAGATCATTCCTGTACACAGAGCCACAATAGCCCTTGAGCACCTCTGAATATGTGCCTGCCACACATACACCATCACTAAAGTAATTGATATATTTATTCTAAAGTCTCTTAACCACAAGAAATCTAAAATGATACCTTTACAACCAGTGATTATGAAAGGCTTGAGAAACAAATGTAGGAAAGGTCATGTTTCGGGATAAATTGAGAATATTTCAAATATCTGAGCTTTTCATTTCATTATTTTTTTTCTCAAAAGATAATGTGTGAAATTTTTATATGTCTGCTTTGTGTGCAGATTAGAATATAAGAATCTATATTAGGGTCAGGAATTAGGCAATACTGTGAAGGACTGTACATCTTTAAAAGAATTGATTGAGAAAAATGTAATAAAATTCTCTTACCATCAATGAAAATTAAGAACCTAAATGTTTGCACCAGAATATTTATAATGCCATTGATGAATACCAATGCAAAGAAAATCATTAGCATTGTTTGGAATATGAGGATGGAAAAAGAGGAAAAAAGATACTTTTGGGGGGGATGGGAAAGCAGAAATGGTGGTGTTGAGATTACCACACTCAGTTATGTTCAGACCTTAATCTTGGTTCTACACGGTTATCCTCCTGATGGGGCAAGAGTCGTGGCTGCAGCTTCTTGCCAAGGAAGAGATGGGGGCTAAAAGGTTGTCCTTTTGATTTGGGAGCTGGATGATGGCAATTTACAGGGGCAAAGGGTTGGTCTCAGTTCCTGAAGAGTTAAGAACTGAAGGTAAAGAGAGTTGAATATAATAGATCAGGATTGAGAGGGTGAGAGGATAGAAGAAGTTTGTGAGGTAATGAATGTAGGGTGGGGATAATAATATAAGAGGGGCTATATACAATGTAGGAATGGATTATTTACAATGCAGATTGTAGGCAAAGATAGAGGAGTCTATTGCATACACACAAATCCAGTAATAGACAGACATTAGAGATCTTGTCATAGCTTTCAGCTGGAGGCCAGACCCTTATGGAATGGGTCAAGTGCTTAAAAATAATAAAGTAAAATAAATAAAATATTAATTAAGGTCTGGAGAGATAGAAAAGTGATAGGGAGTTCACTTTGCATGTTTTGAATCTGGGAAAGACCCACATTAGATTCCCAGCATCCCAGAGTTGGTTCCTAGAGCCTGCTAGGAGCAGTGTGTATGTGTGTGTGTGTGTGTGTGTGTGTGTGTGTGTGTGTGTGTTCGTTTGTTTTTGTTTTTGGGCCACACCCAGTGACGCTCACGTGTTACTCTTTACTCTTGGCTATGCACTCAGAAATTGCCCCTGACTTTGGGGACCATATGGGACACCTGGGGATCGCACCAATGTCCATCCCGGGTCAGCCGTATCCAAGGCAAATGCCCTACTGCTGCAATTGCTTAGGCCCCAGGAGCGATTTCTCAGTGAAGAGCCAGGAGTAACTCCTGAGTGCTGCCAGATATGGCCAAAAGCAAAAACAAACAAACAAGCAAACAAAAATTTAAAAAATGAGGCCTGCACATCGGAGGGGAAGGTTCCCGAATGAAGCTTTCTGGGCATTATTATGCATTTTTATGATAACCATAATCTTCATGTCTAGAGTACCAAACAATAAGGTAGTTAGCATTATTACACTCCCCTCTGTATATAAAGGAGTCTAATCTATATAGTATCATCCACAGTGTCTTGTATATCAAAGTTCCTTGCCTGAAAGGAAACTGACAGTGTGGGCATTATGATATAATAATACAATCTTGAATTGGGGGAAAAGTAGGTACCTTAGGAGCATAAGTCAATCTGATTATAAGCCAACCCCCTAATTTTACCCACCAAATTGGGAAAACTTAGTGACTCGAGTATAAGCCAAGGTGGAAATTGCAGTGGGGTGGGGAGGAGGGAGATTTGGGACATTGGTGATGGGAATGTTGCACTGGTGAAGGGGTGTGTTCTTTACATGACGGAAACCCAACCATAATTCATGTTTGTAATCAAGGTGTTTAAATAAAGATATTAATTAAAAATTAAAATAAATAAATATATATACCCAAAGCAATTGCAATAATCGAGAAATCAATGTATAATTACATTTAAAATACATGATTGTTTGATATGCTATACCATTAACATTCCATATTAATCCATAGTATTTAATGGCAACTTTAATAAAGTGAATAAACAATTTAACACAGTAAAGCAAATAGTAAACAAATGATTAAAAATCTTAATCCTTATACTTTAAAATCCCTGATTATATGGATTTAGGATTTATAAACATTTATTTACACGACTTCACTGCCTTAAATGGGTTTTTCACTTAATTAAATGTGCCACTGAATATTGTGGGTTAATTAGGTCAGTGGCATACAGTTCAGTTCAGCCGCCTACCTCTTCAGCTCAGTCACTTGTGGACTGAGCTGAAGCACGCCTCCTCCAGCAGATGACAGAAGATGACTGGAGACAATGTGCATTTGATTAGGTGCGCCCCACCTCCTCTGAACTAGGATCCACAAGGATGGGGTGTGAGGGTGTAGGACAGTTCTCGTCGTCCTCTCTTTTTTTGGGGGGGGGCGGTCACACCCGGCAGTGCTTAGGGGTTACTCCTGGCTCCATGCTCAGAAATTGCTCCTGGAAGGCACGGGGGACCATATGGGGCACTGGGATTGTCCTCTCTTTTATGAGTAGTCATGGGGCTATTGTAATGGCGGCTGGGAGGTTTAGAGGCCTGAAGATAAAACTTTTAAACTTGGATTTTATATACTGAAAATACAAAAGATGTTTTAAATAATATGTTTGACTTTATTTGTAAATGCTTTTTAATCACGTTCACATATTTTATAACACATATTACACTATTTTTTTCTATAAGTGTTTTTGGCCCACAATAAGTCAAAACTGTCTCAGGTTCTTTTCTCAGGATCAGCCACCTTTATCATTAAATATCTCTTTTTTGGCAATATCATGGAACTTGCTCCGATCGGAGAATCATTTTTTGTTTATTTTCTCTCATTTACTTCATTCTTCTTTTATTTTTTATTTTCTGGACCACACACACCCAGTGACGCTCAGGGTTATTTCTAGCTATGCAATCATAAATCACTCCTGGCTTAGGGGACTATATGGGACACCCGGAGATCGAACAGAGGTCGGTCCTGGGTCAGCCATATGCAAGACAAATGCTATATCTCTGAGCTATTCCTCTGGCCCCTACTTCTTTATTTTTATAATAATGTTAACATTTATATGAACAGTTAACTCACACTACTACCAAATTGTCCAAGATGCCTAACCAATACCCTATATAACTTCCAGTCCTTTCCTTCATTTCTGTTTACAAGTACCCACCTTCTTGGTATTCTTAGTTATGTTATCCAGAGCCAAGGGATTGTTATTGTGTGATACTGTTCTGTTCTGATTCTCTGTTTTCCACAGGTGAGTGATATCATTAAGCACTGCATGTTTTTTTCATTTAACATATTACATTCTAGCTCCATCAGAAGGTAGAAAACTTTATGGTTTTATGTTTTCTATGACTGAATTCTGTTAGAATGTTTATATATGCTGCAAATTCTTAATAAATTTATCTGTGATTGGAGCTTGGGTTTGTGAGACAAACTAAACATAACACTATTCACATTAAGTAAATAAGAGTATCATAAAATGGGAAAAAGAGACTATACTCTTTGGAAGAATTAGCATTTTTAAAATAACCATACTATCTAATACATTATCCCAAGTCAATAAAATTCCCATAAAAATTCTGATGAGATTTTTTTTAAAGACTTGAAAATAATTCTTTTTAAAAAATGAAATTGGCAAAAAAAAAAAAAGAAAAGAAAGAAAAGGGAGCCTGGAGGTGGCGCAGGAGGTAAGGTGCCTGCTGCCTTGCCTACGCTAGCCTAGGACGGACCACGGTTCGATCCCCCGGTTCCCATATGGTCCCCTGTGCCTGCCAGGAGCGACTTCTGAGCGCATAGCCAGGAGTAACCCCTGAGCGTCACTGGGTGTGGCCCAAAAACCAAAAAAAAAAAATGAAATTGGCATTTATATTGCCTGGGTACAAGTTTTTGAGCACATGTTGCCCTCATTTTCCCTCTTGAGATTTGACTTTTCTAATTACATGCCAGGTTGTGTACCAGGGATCCCTCCATCTTTGGAGAAACCTATGCTCTCTTTTGAATATACTACTCTCATTCTTTCTTATCCTTTCCCTGCTCTTTCTCATAATTTCCAAATAAGATCTGATTTTATTTTAAAAATAAACATGGATTAATGAAGTTGGGGAGAGAGCACATTGGCTAAGATGCTTGTCTTGTACATTAAATGGCCAAGCTGGATTGCATCCATTGCAACATTGGGTCCCCTGAGGCTGCCAGGTAAATGCTGAATACAGAGATAAGAATAAACCCTGAGCACTACTGGGTGTGGCTTCAAAACCAAAGCCAACCAATCAAATAAGCAAAATTAAATTCAACTACCTGAATAACCAAAACAGTTTGAATAAAAAAGTTGAGAGACATCACATTTCTTTTTCTTAAAAAATACTTTAAAGCTATAATAACAAATATATTGGTTTCTGGAATAAAGGCTTTCAGAATCTGTGGAATACAATCAAATGACTGAGAGATAATCCTTAAGATATATTTACTTATGACAAATAAACTGGGATCATGAAATCGAACAAGGAAAGAGTGTATTTCACAAATTTCAAAAAAAAAGGTAATTTAAAGTGGATTCAATAACTTATGATGGATCCAATTCTATTAAAAATGCATTGAGTAATTATAGGTATAATTCTCCAGGAAATGGACCTTGAAGGATTTTTCCCCTGGGGGTGGGGGAACACACCTGCGATGCTCAGGAATTAGTCCTGGCAGGTTTGAAAATCATATAGGATGCCAGGAATCGAACACAGGTCAGGAGCACACAAAGTAAATGACCTACCAGGTGTGTATTGCCCTCGCCCCATGGAGTTTTCAATAATTTTAGTGCATGTAAAAGTAAAAAGAATAAAAATAAACAAATATAACTATATCAATCAAATAAAACTTTTGCTTAGAAAATAAACAAATTAAAATAAAAAGACAGCTTGTAAATTTATGAAAACATATTTACACATATTCTGACAGATGAAATCTAATATCCAAAATATATAAAGCACTCACAAAGCTCAGCAACAAAGAAGTCAATGACACTTTTAAAAAATGGAAAGAAGAGATGAAAAGATACATTGATGGGTAATTGGCAAATGAAAACATGGTTATTTCTTGCTCTTTGTCAGAGAAATGTAAATAAAAACAATAATAAGGTATCACAATAGTAATTAGGCTTACAAAAAAGTCTAGAAACAACCAATATTAATGGATATAGAATAAATTGATTTATTTCTTTATATCCCTTATATGAGTAATACTTATATCCTTCAACTATATCTGTGTATAGGAAACTGTGATTTTATCTTTTCTCATAGCTTAGTAGTTTTCATTGTTGATATATAACAGAATTTCATTTCCCATTCTAATTATTTTATGTACTTATATCATTTCTGGAACTAGGCTATTATGAATAATATTTTGATAAATACTATTTTTAGGAAACATAAGCAGAATGCAACATGATACTTATCTCAAATGTAACTTCAATGTCACTAAGCAACTGACAAAGAAATTAAAAATAGGCAAAAACAAATGAGACTGCATCAAACTGAAAGAGTCTGAAGAGTGAAAGAAATGTTGTTGAGAAAAAAGGACATCTACTGAATGGGAGGAAATATTCACACAAACATTAGAAAGAGGGAAATTTTCCAGGATTTTATTATAATATATTCACAAAGCTCAATAATAAAAATAAATAATCCAATCAAAAAAGAGAAAATGTAGCTCTTAAACAGTTACTAAAGAAGACATAAAAGATGACAAACAGAAATATAAAAATTAGAGGCCAAAGCGATGATACAGCAGTAGGGCATTCACCTTGTATGTAGCTGACCAGAACAAACCGCAGTTCAATCCCCTGGTGTCCCATATAGTCCCCAAGCCAGGAGAGATTTCTGAGCGAATAGCCAGGAATAACCTCTAAGTGTCAATGGGTGTGGCTCCCCCCCAAAAAAAGAAATATATACATGCTAGTTTTCTAGGTAATAATCATATACAAAAATATAGCATTTCACATTAGTAAGAATTGTTCTTATCAAAAAGACTGGGAAAGAAAAAGACTGGGAACATTATTGTTAGTAAAAATGTAATGAAAATATGTTATTAGCTTTTTAATGGGATTTTTGTCTATTTCAGTTTTACTGAAGATTTAGACTAGAACTTCCGCATGACCCAATGATTCCTATCCTGTGTTTCTATCACAAGAATAGGTAACAATTGCAAAGAATTATACAAGGTTTCTTATGTTTCTATTTTTTTATGGAATTCATCACTTTTTAATTTCATACTATTAAAATTCTTAGCATGCTGCTCACGTTCCTGACATGTTACTTAAGGAGAACAAGAATAGGATGCCAATTGTTTTCCCTGCTGACACTGTTAAGAATTAGAACCAAAATTCAAGTCTCAGATTCAGTAACAGAGGTTAACCTTTGTTTTTCTTTTATCTTTCCATTTCTGGGATAGCCAGAATCAGAGAGTAACAATGTTGAAATGCTATGGGAAAAAGTGTTTTCTCTATATTGCTGCTTGATTGAAGCCAAAGTACATGGACTTTTATGAGATTCTTTCCAAATGCTATCCTGTAAAATTTTATGAACCCTTGAGATGGAATTAAACTGGGAATTAGAACTTCAGTTTCCCACTTGAATTATTATATAATAAATTATTGACATGATATGCTATCTTCCACCCTAATATGTGCCTCTCCTTTGTATTAGTTGTTCCCATGTACTGTTGAATTGTAGTATTATTGTGAAAGTTCTATTCAGCTTAAATTCCTGTTAACAGTTATCATTTTTATTGATCTTTATATGGGAAAAATTATAGTTTTATGAAATGGTTTCCAAATTGTGACTTTTTGACCTTTATTGTATTAAAATCTTATTAATTTAAATATATAATTGGTGGAAAATATAGGAGCTAAAAGAAATAATTTAATGAACAGTAGTATTAAAATCTAGCTTAAGGGGCCAGAGTTATGGTGCAGGGATTATTTCTGGATTTCTGAGCACATAGTCAGGAGTAACTCCCTGAGCATCCCCGGGTGTGCCCCAAAGCCAAAAACCAAAAAAAAAAAAAAAAATCTAGCTAAAAATGTTTAATTATATTATTTTATTGTGATATAAGAATTAACTAGGTTATTTATAATACCTCTATACATTATCTTTTGCTGTCTACAGCAGATTATAATGCAGAAATGTCTTTGAACTAGACTTGAAATTTCGATGTACTAAAATTTCCATATCTTGTTATGTTTCGTTCAACAAATCTGCATTAACATTCTTTTAATGAGTAATGCATTGCCTCATTTCATCATGCCTTAAAATAGTGTTTTTATTATCTGTTTTGTTAAGGGTCAAAATTTAGCCAAAAAATTAATAAATAGATAGCATTGTTTTAGGGACTCTCAAAGGGTTCTGTTGATTCTTGGTTCACTCTATCATTTGATTCTATCCAATGTTTAATGATCTTCTAAGTTCATGTGAGAATACTGGCAGATGACCTGAGTTCCTTGTCATATGGACCTTTTCATAGGGCTGATAATAGCATAACATTAAGAATCCCTTCTGATTCAAAAAGTGATGCTATACTGTTTTTTTTATTACCTACATTGAATCACATTTAACTTTTAACTTTTATTCATTCTAAGAATGTCATTAACTCTGTCAGAACTTGGATAGAAGAGGCAGTGATATTTAGTCTATCTTTGAGGTGCTATACAGAATTTTCTTGGGTTCCTATTCTTCACATCCCTCCCAACTACCTTATCTCATATTTCTGAGTCATGCCAATTTAGTATTGAGTTAATACTCAATCTACTGTATTTCTTTTTTTTTTTTTTTGTATTTGGGCCACACCCGGTTACGCTCAGGGGTTACTCCTGGCTATTCACTCAGAAGTCACTCCTGGCAGGCACGGGGGACAATATGGGAAACCGGGGGATCGAACCGCGGTCTGTCCTAGGTTAACGCAGGCACCTTATCTCCAGCGCCACCACCCGGCACCCAATCTACTGTATTTCTATTTAAATAAAATATTTTAAGTAATAATAACATTCATATTCTGAAAAAGAAAGTATATACTAGGAACTCTTGTTTACAAAGAAAGGGAAGGTTAAATGTTGCACAGAAGTGTCTGTGAGCAAAGGAGTTCTCTTTTTCCTAGTTATTCATTCTTTAGAGTTTTTCTTCATCATCCCTATTTTTTCTTCATCATTCCTAATTCTAGATTGTTGGCTCATTTGCTACTTTCATTTGCTATCCATTTGCTATCTTTCACTATCCCATAAAAGGTAGAATGTTGCATGATAATGATGAAAAGTTTCATGGACAATGTTAATAAAGATGAAAAGTTTTGTGCCTCAAGAATCTTAGGAGTCTTGATTTTTCTCAATTTATATTGTATCATTCTTTCAGTCTAAAATTAGTAGTTTCCATTGACATAGTTCCTTTGAACAAATGGGGTTGGAGTTATAGTGCTAGAGTGTGGTGTATAAGGACCTTATCTTATATACAGCTGCCTTAGTTAGATTCTTTTAATAGCATATGATCCCCTGTGCCGACCATGAGTGATGTGTAAGTAGAATAGTCAGGAGTAAGTCCTGAGCAAAGCTGGATGTGGGCCAAAAAAAGTAAAATAAAAAAAAGAACATGTGTGAGTCTTTTGTGAAAGTTATTTAGGCCCAGCACATATGAATTATGAATTAAGATTTACCCTTCTTAGTAGTTTAAATGACAGTGGTTCATTAGTTTTATGTTAAAAGTTAGAGGGATTTTTTTCTTTTTTAACTTAATAGAGGTAAAGGCACCACGTTTTGTCTTCTAAAGACTTAAGAAATCCCCCCGCCGATTTAAGGAATTTTATAGTATCACATTCAGACAATGATTTTCTGAAATTTCTTTGTAGTTGCCCTTTACTCAGAATTCATCTCTTACTCTTAGCATTGTCAAACCATCTGTAGATACTAAGAATTATAAAAAATACTCAGTTCTTATTACTGTTTTTGCTTAACCATTCTTCTTTGGGCTTGTATATTGCCTTTCCTTATTAGCATAAAGAAACCAGATGGCAACTTCAGCACTGTCTGTATGGAACAGTCTATCTCTTTAACAAGATCACCAATTCCCATCTCAATATTCAAATTCTGTAGACTTATATTAGTTTAAGATGATAAATTAAAGTGGTGAAGTTTATACTTTAGACTCCACATGGCTCCCTATTTCCACATGGTGTAGAAACCCAAAGTCTTTAGCCTAAAACACCGTCCACCAGAAAAGAATCAACAGGAATGATTCCTGGGCACCCAGGACCCCTGTAGAGGTTCATATGAATAGCCAAAACTATATTTAGATATAATTAGATTAGATATAACTATATATATTATTAGGTACAATCATTAGATATGCATATAAAGATACAAATAGAGTTATTCCCAAAACACTTTAAATTTTCACTAGTACTTTCTTTTTTTTCTTTCTTAATATCTTTATATAAACAACTTTATTACAAATATGATTGTAGTTGGGTTTCAGTCATGTAAAAAACACCCTCCTTCACCAGTGCAACATTACTATCACCAAATCCCAAATCTCCCTCCTCCCCACCTAAATACTTTCTTTAAAATTATTCATTAAAAGATTTTTTAATCATTTCAAACAATTAAAAATTATTTTTGTCTTTTAAACTTTGGAGGCCATGATCTCTCTTATATAAGCATTCTTCTATTCTTCCCCATATATATCTGTAAGTTTCTTTCAATAAATCTTTTATACTTCACACACAGAGCTTTCCAGTTTTTAACACCATTTTATTCCAAAGCAATTATAATTGTGGTAGGGGATAAATTAGTTTGCAAACTGTGGTGCTTGGAAGGTATCCAAATTTGTTAATTTATTGTTTAGGTATCTGTTCTTACAATACTTGGTGGATTACAGAGTACTACATATTGGACACTGGCATATCATGCAGTCCTTTAAAGGACTGGCTCATATATTTACTTATTTTTTTAGAAGCTTCAACTATCAAAAGTAATATTATCGATTGCAATCAAATAACTTAACATCTAATAGCTTATAACCATCAAGATGTATTATTTTATATATTGGTGAAGATTAAGAATACATAGATGATTGGTTTGGACATTCTGCTTTAAGGTTCCTCATGAAGATGTGCCCAGATCTTGGCTAATGCTCTAGTAACTCACATGACATTTTTTTCCTAGAACTGTAAATATTATTTCAGACTCAGGGGAGATTGACAAATGATTTTAATTCTTCATCACCTAAAACACTCCACTAAGAGATATATAATAGTTGACTTCCATCAAAACAGAAACCAAGTAGCTTCTCAATACCACTATGTTGTCTTTTATGACTTAGTTTCTTCTTTAGAAGCTTCTCTTCTATTTGTTGTAAATGCACTGAGTAAATACAGCCTACATCATTTTATACAGAAGATCTATCCCAGAAGGTAAAAATTTAGAACTTTGTTTTGGATTCTGGTTATTTCAAATGGAATAAAATAGCTTCAATTTACAAGAAAAGAATTGTTTTGTTTTGTTTTTTTTCTATTGAATCATGCTAAATAGTGTTCTGATGATAATAGATGGATCTAACTGGGTTGGCTACATGAAAGACAGTGTCTTAATCACCTTTTCAGTTCTACATTCATACTTATTATTAAAATTATATTTAAGAACTTGGAAGAAAAGTCCTACATAAATAACTTAATGGCACATATTAAAAATGGAAAATCATTAACAAAATGAATCAAAATATAGGCTGAAGGAAACAATAAAACTTAGATAAGAAATAAATGAACTAGAAATATAAAAAACAGTCTCAAAGGTCAGTGAATGAAAGTAAGATTTTATCATTTGAAAAAATAAATAAGATCGATAAATCACTAATAACTGATTAATAACTAACTTATAAATGAAAAGAGGGAGGCCACTAAAAGTACTACAGAAATTCAAGGGGTAATCAGAGATTATTTTGAGAAACATTATGCCACAAAACTAGAGAACCTGGAAAAAATAGTTAAATTCCTGGACTCTTACAATCTTCCAAGGTTAAACCAAGATAATCTGGAATATCTGAAGAGACTAATCACTATGGGGGGCATTGAAATGTTTGTATCAAAAGGCTTTCTAAAAACGAAAGCCCTGGTCCAGATGGATTCACTAGTGAATTCTTTCAAACATTTAAAGGGGATCTACAGTCTATTGTTTTCAGGCTCTTTTAGGAAATTGGAGAAACAGAAACACTCCCAAATAGTTTATGAAGCTACCATCACCCTGATACCAAAAGCAGACAGAGATACCAAAAAAAAGAGAACTAGAGTCCAATATCCTTGATGAACACAGATGCAAAGTTCCTCAACAAAAGTCTAGCATATAGAATCCAATAACTCATCAAAGAAGTCATATACCATGACCAAGTAGGATTCATCAATAAAAATATAAAAACATATGATCATATTAACATGTGCGGAGAAAAACTTTTACAAAGTCCAACACCTTTTCTTGATAAGAAACTTTCAACAGAACGAAAATGGAAGGAGCTTTCTTCAATATAGTACAGACCATTTACCATAAGCCCACGGCAAATATTATAGCCAATAGTCAATTGGAAAAGCTAAAAGCCATTCCTCCAAGACTGGCACAAGGCAAGGCTGCTCCTCTCACCACTTTGATTCAATATACTTAAGAATTTGAATCTTGAGCAATAGTACAGCAAATAGGGTATTTCCCTTGTACAGACAGGTACAATCTGAATTTTATCCCAGAACCTTATATGGTTCTCAATTCCCAAATCACTCAGAGTAATCTTGGTATGCAGGAAATTGGAGTAAGCCTTGATCACCATTGAGAACCTTTATAACATATAAAATTCCTCAGAAATAGAACAAATTTAATTGGTAGGTACATTTATGCATAAAATATATGGAATTAATTTTGCCAATTTTGGTATTGCAATATGAAATACTAATTATTTATTTATTTATTTTATTACAGTAATATTTTAGGTACATAGTGACATTGAATCAGGGGCATTCCCACCATCAATGTTGTCCTCCCTTCACCCCTGTTCCCAGCATGCATCACTTATCCCCCACCTTTTTCCCCCAGGCTGCTATAAGTGGTCTCTCTGTGTCTAGCTTGTTGTAGATTGGGTATTAATTCTGTTGTCATTGACTTTGGATTTGGTATTTAAGTCTGATCATCTTTTATTTCTATTTAATGATCAGACAATTGTTTCGTCTAGGTACCCTCCATTATTTCCCCCCCAATTTGTGATACAGAACAAGAAGGTTCAAGTTATGTGGTTCTGTTTGAAGGAAAGAAAAATGGAGTAAAACTCAATCAAGGAAAAAATGGGCAGAGTCCTTCTAAAGGCTATAAATATCAATTTGAGAGAAGAAAAGGAAAAAGGAAGAAAAACATAAAAATACAAAAAGAAAAGTCAAACAAAAAAATCCAAAAGGCATCACAGCAATAGACAACCACTACACAATCACTATGGTTCTGAACAAAGCAAAGCACAAAAAATAGACAAAAAAACAAACAACAGCAATAACAAAACCAAAAAATTATTTTGCTTTTTTTGCATAGGCACAGTTAATATTGAGGAGATTAGAAAGGGAATTTCCTTGGTCTAAGAGATACAGTGTTTCTCCACCCTTGAAGTATATGGTCATGGGTATATCTACAGACTCCATACATGTTCATTTACTTTCCCCTAGTTCCTTTTGTGGTGTATGAAAACCTTCCACTCTATATTGGATGATAAATCAGAACTCTGTATCTAGAGATCTTGGTATCTGCACAGGTCAAAGGATGGAGCCTAGGATGGAGTCTTTCTTTAAGGTTCTAGAACTTCTGTTTCATCGCTGTTGTTTTAATCAGTCTTCTGTTTTTTGGTCTTGGTTTGTGCACTGATCCTAGCATGAAGCCTAGGATAGAGTCTTTCATTATGTTTCCAGAAGACCTGCTCAATTGCAGTTGTTTCAGTCAGACCTCTGGAATTAGAGATCTTGGTTGTTGTACAGATCGTAGGCCAAAACATAGGCTAGGGATTTTTTATTGGTCCCAGGATAAGTTCTGCCCAGTCATGTTTGTCACAGTTAGTCTTCTGTGGGTAGCGATTTTGGCTTTTGCACAGATCAAAAGACGACAAGTCTTCTGGATGGTGAGGTAAGACAACCTGCTCTTAGATCAAGTTGCTGCCATTTCCTCATTATCCAGATGTCATATCAAAACTGGCACATATTGGTGTCAGAGCAGCATTAAGAATGTCCCAGAGGGAGTTTGGCTCCTTGAGCTGTTGTGGAGAACTGTGTAGTTCTATGCCTGAGATCTAGGGTTCGGGGTTGGACAGTTGCTGTTTAATCACCCGGAGTCTAAGTTGGGTCCACATTAAATATGTTCGAGGTGGGAGTTGCCCCTGTATTTTAAAACTGCATAAATTCTTATCCCTAGTGTATAAGAGCTTGTTTTTATATGTAAAAATTCCCCCTTTTTAGTATACCTTTGCAAGAAGAAATGGTGCTATATTATATTATTGGTGCATTTGGGTGTAGGAGTGTCAGGTTCCATCATCTCTGTTCCCTGGTTTTGACCTGAGCTATTAACCCAGGCAAGACTTTTTCTTGTAGGTTTTGAACCAAGCAAAACCCAAACAGGTAAAGTTAAGGGAGATAAGAAAACAAACAAGGCGAAAATATTATATATATATATATATATATCACATATGTATACTCACAAATATTTATATATACACACTCACATACTTGCTGAGTTGGTATATAAAAAGTGTATTACTACTTATATTTTTGTCTTGCCTGTTTTTATCCTTTTTGTTCTGTCAAGTGGATGGTTGTATATGTTCATTGAATGGTATATATTCATTAAACATATTTCGTAAATGGTTCCTATCTTTATGTTGTAGATTTCAAATTATTTTAGGTTTTTAAGTTAAGATCAAAACATTTCCATGTTTTTATAATAGGACTAATACCACAGAACATTGCAAACCTCTTAATATTTCCTGTCACTAATGCTACTGCAATAGAAAAGAATATAGGAATTACCCCCATCTTTTAGGAAATTGATGTTTCCTCTGACATATATTTTATGCAGGATAAAAGTTTTCTTAGAGATATATGAATAAAGTTCTGAATTGCTCCTCTGGGATAACTCCCACTGGTGTTAGAGGACCATGTGGTATCAGAAATTATACCTTGAAATTCTGTATGAAAGCAAATGTTTGAATCCTTTAAGCTTTTTCTCCTGTCCCTTCAGAATATATCTATTAATAGAAAATTTGTCTGCATAAAAAATAGAGAGGGAGGTAGAGAGAAATGAAGAAAAGAAAAATGTATGCCTCAGAGACAAGAAGGGTAGAGGGCACAGAGGAGGGTGACAAGGAAACTGGAGATAATGGTAGTGGAAAATGTACACTGGTAAAGTGTATTGTGTGACTTTTTTTTTTGTATGACTGTAACTGAATCTTGAACAACTTTATCGGTGAAAGAAAACATCTGTATTGTGAATAACCTTGTAACCACGCTGTTCAAATAATATATATATGTATATATATATGTATATATATATATAGTTTACATAAAATGTGCATATATATCATATTCTATTCTTACATGTATTCCTTGAAATACATAAAACATATAATGTAGGAATTATTTAAAAATTAAATATGTAGGGGCCCAGGAGATAGCATGGACGTAAGGAGTTTGCCTTTCATGCAAAAGGTCATCGGTTCGAATCCCGGTGCCCCATATGGTCCCCCATGCCTGCCAGGAGCGATTTCTGAGCATGGAGCCAGGAGTAACCCCTGAGTACTGCCGGCCGGGTGTGACCCAAAAACCAAAAACCAAAAAAAAAAAAAATTAAATATGTAAACATATATTAACATAAATGAATATCAAACCCTAAACTATTAATTATATTTTGTAAAAATACAGTTATTTAAGTACATATATTTATTCATCACATAAGATATCAACTGGCATCAATTTTATATATAAAATATTTATATTCAAATATTAACTATATTAAGTACATAATATATTTAAATTTAAAATAGACATACAAAATATAATGTTGAGTATTTAACTGATTTTATTATAAACTTAAATGTACAAATATGGTGGGGATAATCAATTATATTTATTAAATATTATATTAAAGATATGATAATGAAACTGTTAATATTCTTCTTATAGTTTGGTATTAATATTTCTACTATATCTTTATTAGACAATACATTATATTTCCAAAGTGAACAGTCGTGCCCATGCCAAAATTTGAACTTGAATATTGTGTTTCTATATTTAGTAATCTGTTAAAATATCTTACATTTTAAAGGTGTTGAATAGTATAAATATATAAATGTATTTTTGTCTAAATTATCCTGCTGGGAATGCTGCCTGGTGCAACCCCTATGAAGTACAGTTTAAAAGGTTCTCAATAAACTCAAAATTAAGCTGCCATCTGACTCAGAAATTCCTCTCTTGGGTATCTATCCCAGGAGTAAAAAGCATTCATCCAAAAGAATATATGCACACCACTATTCATTGCACCACTCAGTACAATAGCTAAAATTTGAAATCAACATAAATGTTAAACAACAAACGAGTAGACCATGAAGATGCGATACATACATACAATGGAATACTACATAGCAGTAAGAAATGACAATATCATGCAATTTGCAACATGAGTGGAACTAGAAGATACTTTGTTAAATGAAGTGAGGAAGATAAATAAATGCAGAATGTTATCACTTATATGTGGTGTTTAGAATAACTGCATGAAGAAACACAGTGGTCTAAAATGGTACATGTCTTGAACATCTTAGGCTCCTGAGTATCCTGAGTACATCAATGAAAAGGAAACAGAATGGAAGAGGAGAAATACAAAAGCCTATATTCTCTTTTATACTTCAAAGAGACCTGCAGCAATAGATACAACTGTTTAGATTGAGCAGTTCTTCAATCAACTGCATTTTATAGATATTTATAATAATGTTCTAATGTTTTTATTCACAGAAACAGGTTCAGAATGCTTTGGAAAGTCATGGATTCCCACTACAGTGCTCACTATCCGAATGTTTTAGTGTCTTAATTTTAATATGTCTATAATAACTCTAACTTTTTGTTCACAATGTTTTTTTTGGAATGTAGGTTGGTTGCCCTATCTTTTCATACAGTAATATATCATATTAGACTCCAAATGCAGTGCTCATATGGTAATGTCTTGACAAAATACTTCAACTTACTCATTTTCCATTTGACTATGCCTGCTATATGATCTAATGCTTATGTCTACAGAAAACATTGGAACAGGCAACTGCACTCTTGCTACAGTACTCATTCATTGAGTATGTATTTGAAATTTATTTTTCGATATAAGCTAATTTACTATTATATCACAATGCCCATGTTGTCAATTTGCTTTCAGGAAAGAAACCTGGATGCTCAAGATATAGCAGTTGATACTTCATTGGGTAGACCCGACTTACAGTGCTCACTTCCATATGTCTTAGTACTTTAGATGTGAAAATAATGATTGTCCTAAGAATGATCCATGCACAATCTAATCCAGAAGCTTTTATTTAGCAAAATTTCCCCTCATAAATGATAATTTGCCTAGAAACTGGAAAACATTTTCCCCTGATTTGTTGGTTTCATATTTTTTAAGTGCTCTGACCTATTTCACATGAATTGATTTTTGTCTGGATTGATCTTCAATATCTATCTATGTATGTGTGCTTATAAGTTTGTATTGCTGGACATCTCTATGTCTGTCTAATTTATATTGTACATAATCTCTGTTTATGTTGTATAAAGTTCCTATTATATAATCTTTCCTTTTCCCCCTCTTCCACTTACCACTTTACAAATCCTCTTCTATTCTCTCACTCTTTCACCCCTGATATGTTATTCCTTTCTATTTAATATCTTTACTCTCAGCTCTTAACTCCCAGTAAGCTTCCAGTCAGCTCCCAAAGTGAAAGTATGGCCTCCCAGCCCACCTTGTCTAGTCCTGGGAAAAAGCTGCTTCCACTTCTCATGCAATATCCTCTCTGCAGCCCCTTTTCTCTCACCTCCCTTCACTGTGGACTGTTGATCACTATGTAATCAACTCTTGAGGGAACTCACAGCTCAAGGATACTACCTGTTCTCTGACTTCTGTGAACCATTTTCATACTTCACAAGAAGTATGGCAGGTTGAAACTGTGCTCTGGATTTTACCCTACCCCACAGTATTTCAAAAGATTTAAAGGGGATAGTATGTTTTCTTTGCATAGTTTTAGATGTATTTTCATAATAGTTATAACTATTTGTGTTCATTTCCTTATATAGGGGCAGCTTTCCCGACCCCTCTTTTTGATCTGCTTAGTAGAAATTCTAGTAGTTATATAGTTCTCTTGGGATAAAAGTTTAGGTTAAAATCAGGTTGTGGTAAGTGTTTAGCTTGTTACTTTCACTCCCATATACATCATTATTATCATATGACATTGTTCTGTTTTGCATAGACACATTAAAATGGGCAAATCTTACATATAGAAAGTTCTTATCTAATATAAATAAGGAATTAATACATTTCATAATGCAGGGCTGCCTTTCACCCTGAAAATTTGTAATAGTGGTTCAACTTAGACACCAGTAGTTCAGACATCTAATGTACAACCCTGAATCTTGAACCAGCATGGTGTTCTGCACTAGCATCAGGAATCAAAGTTACACCTAGGTTGGACCCTAATGCCAACTGGAACCAATTTAATCCAGTGTGGGCTCATATAACACCCTGATAATTAGGAAATAGCAACAATTTGTTTTTAGGGCAAGTTGCCTTTCACCACCTAATGGTGAGAATGAATCAGAAGATACTCTGTGACATCATGGCTTTGACATAGGAGTTGTGCAAATACCAAGATCTTGTATTACAGAGCATAGCTGTGATGACTGTGATGAGGAGAACTTTATCCTGGAACATGAAGAAATACCTTGGGGCTGGACAATTAGTATGCCCAGAGTCTGTAACTGGTATTATTACAGGATGCTTCATGGGTAAGAACACCCTTTTTTTTTAAGGTCAAGGTTATTTTCCTTCTAATTTACCAATGTTACTGTGCCTAGGCAAAAAATACCTTCCATCCCCCCCTTTTTAAAATTTTTATTTTTAATCTCAAGTTAGGGGCTCCCACAGTTTTCATAGAACCTTTGGGAAATGAATTACTTCGTTTTATCTCAAATTTCTGAACTTTTTTAAAGAAATTGAGAACAAAAAAGAGGATGAGGCCCAGGGCCAAGTGGTCTCAGGTGCATTGGTGTAGATAAAAAATTAAAAACAGAATTAAATACCAAAGCCAAAGTCAACAAAAATAGAATAAAAAAACCCAAACTATAACAATCTAAACTTCAAATGGGTCTGTTACACTGACAGGCTATGGGACCAAGGGTGGAAGTATTGGAAGCCTCCTGGGAACTTTGATGGAGGGAGGTCAACACTGGTAGTAGGAAAGACCCCAATATCACTGCTACTGTAACCTGAAATCCAGGTAATCCATTGTTATTCACAATGGTTTCAATAAACATTAAAATTAAAATAAAAAATAGTGGTTCCATATGTGCTTAAATAAAAGTACATTGTACATTTTTATTAAATTTTTTGCTTTCATATGGCAAATGTCTAGGAAGCTATTTAATTCATGAAATATAATCCTGTTGTTACATAGAACAACAGATTAAGAATACACATCTGATCTCATAAAATCATTGACATAATGTGAGAAATATAAAGGCACTAATGAAAACTTTAGAAAACGTTTACAAATACCAGTTAGAATTAAAAAAGTAATGGTAACATTAAATGACATATATTTAGAGGGCAACAATATCAGCTATTTAATAAAACAATCTAATTTTCAAGTAAACTTTATAAATTTCTCAAATTCAACAGACTTTTTGAATTTAGAAATATATAGATTGGGGCCGGGCGGTGGCGCTGGAGGTAAGGTGCCTGCGCTAACCTAGGATGGACCGCAATTCGATCCCCTGGTTCCCCATATGGTCCCCCGTGCCTGCCAGGAGCGACTTCTGAGCGAATAGCCAGGAGTAACCCCTGAGCGTCACCGGGTGTGGCCCAAAAAACCAAAAAGAAAAAAAAAAGAAATATTTATAGAAATAATTGTCTCTCTTTTCTTATTAAATATAAATTATATATTAAAATTAACATTAAAATGTACAGGGAAACAGTGGTGTATATTCTCTAATGCAAAGGTAAAGCATTTTAAAAATAATCAGTATAACCAATCACTTCAACCAGTTAAAGGAATAAATATCTCATGAGTATAGCAATTGAAGCAAAAATATAAAAGCATTAGACAAAATTCAACATCCATCTTAATATAATACAACAAAATGGAAATAAAGCACTTCCTCTAATTGATTTTAAATATAAAGTTAGGGACCAGAGTAGTAGCACTTTGGTAAGGCATTTTGCCCAGCATGCAGATGACTTAGGTTGGACCTGGGTTTGATCCTGGCATCCTAATATTGTCCCCCAAACCAGGAGCAATTTCTGAACGCAGAGTCAGGAGTATCCCCTGAGTGCCACTGGGTGTAGCAAAAAAATGAAGTTAATATTATTTAATGTTAAAATATTTTCTTTTAAGATGAAATATGTAAGACTTCCTCTAATTACCACACATATTTAACTTAAAAGTGGAAATTATAACCAGCACAATACGATTATTAAAATAGAAATAAATATAGTCAAGAGAGACAGCAAAGAGTCTTGGGATACTTGTTTCTTACTCTAAACTAGGTTGATCCCCAGAACCAAATAATATCCCTCTGCCACCACCAATAGTTATTCCTGAATGCAGAGCCAGTAGTAAACTATGAACATTTCCAGGTAAGTCACAAAGACAAATAAAAACTGGAGATGGAAAAACATTTTGACTTCCAAGGGAGGATAAGAGAGATGATTATAGCTCTAGCAGTGATCTCAAACTTGCGACCCGCGGCCCTCCGTACAACATTTTGTGGCCCTGCCCTAGAGGAATCTTTTTTTGTTTTGTTTTGTTTTAGTTGTTTGGGTCACACCACCCAATGTTCAAGGCTTATTACTGACTTTGCATTCAAGGATCACCACGACTTTGCCTCCTGTGGCCCGTAGGTAAATTCAGTTTGAGACCCCTGCTTAAAGGGAATACACATATTTTAAATCGGTATTATTGATGATGGACATTTACCGCCACTTTTTAAAAAGAATACAAAATTAACTATATAGTTTTGATTTACAACTTGTTTTACCCAAAGAACTTCACTGACATTCTTGCCCTTCCTCTTAACTACTCTCTTTCTTTACATGCCAAAGGCCTACCTAGAACCAGACTAGCTCAATATAAACCTTTTGTCTCTTGGTCTCCCCCAGTGTGAATTGAAGTGCATAATAAAGGACTGCTGGTTTGGCTGGCAGATCTCTCCATTAATCTGGAAGATCTCTGACCACATATGTTTCACCCTCAGGTTGGCCTGGTGTATTTTCTGCAGCGACCCCTATACCAGACCTGTCTTCCAGGGCGACCCACCCAGAGGTGCTCAGGGATACTTCAGACTCTGCATTCAAAAATTACTCCTGACAGGCTTGGGGGGCCATATGTGATGCCAAGGATCTAATCCATGTCCACCATCTGCAAGCCAAATACCCTACCTGCTGTGCTATGGCTCTGGTCTCATAGTTTTTGAAATGATTCCATCAGAGTAAATAAGGATGTTAATGCACAAATGGCTAAATCGCCTAGTAACTTTGGTGTTCTTGGGTAGGACAAGAATAGCACATTTATTACTGGATGACTTTTGGGAGGTTTGCTGGTTTTAAGGGCCCACCAATCACGTGCAAGCAGAGCTTAATCCTGGGCGCAGTACTCAGGAATCATTCCTGGTGGTGCTTGCTTGGGAGACCAGATGGGGTGCTGAGGATCAAATCAGGTCTACCGTATGCAAGGCAAGCATTCTATCCTTGTAACTATATCTCCTGTTTTTTAGGCAACAGCGAAGGAGACACCAGTAGCTATTCTACCAGCAGCTTCTCTGAGTTTCCCATAACAGCAATATTTCTCCATCATCTCTCCTGCAAGCTGTAGTTTCTTTACCACATTTTCTCAAGGAGGATTTTCTTTTCCAAAACTGTCATTTCCAGCACTCAGAACCTTTGCTTATATACACTTTACATAGCTTCTCCTCTATTGTCTTCTTGGTTATGTTTGATACTAAAAAGGATTTGAAAACCCAACAGTATGACTGGTTACACTAAATAGACCAATACTTTGTGAGCAAACTACAGGAGTCAATTGTAGAGGTACCTATCTCCCTCATTTCCACTATAAAAATATTATCGCACTTTACGTTAACATAGAGTCCTGCCACTTGGAATATCAACAAATAAAATATTCCAATGAAGTAATAGTAGGATTCATTCTAAAGAATTAAATCAGAATAACATGAAATTTGAAACTGTATAACAAGATACTTTGAATAAATAATTTTTTTCTTTTATTTTCTTTGTTTTGTGGCCATACTCAGTGTGCTCAACGATTACTCCTGCTTTGAGCTCAGGGATCATTCTTAACTGTGTTCACGAGACCATATGAATTGATGGGGTTTGAACAAGATTTACTACCTTTCCTCTCTCTCTCCATTCACTCTTGCTCCTATTAATTGAACACTTTGATAATATTGGGATACAGGATACTTTTATTAATTATAATCTAACATAAAGCATACAAAAAGTAGAAAAAATTTTAACAAAGGTTTGGAATAATATTATGTTCTATTTAAAGGGCAAAAGATAATCTAGGAGTATACGTTTGAAATATATATACAAGTAAAAAGATTATTTTATTAAAGAAAAAGTAATAAAAACAAAAGCAATAGAGAAAAATGTTGATTTAGAAAAAAAGGGATTTTAGAAAAAGAATAATATAAAAGCAGACATGTCATTAGGCCTGCTCCAAAATCAGTTTGATTTTGAAGAAGATTAGTCATCATGATTCTATGATTGAATAATTTTCCCACCTATTTTTACCAATTCAGCAAATAATAAATGAATTGCAATAATCTCCAGAGGTTTCCCTAGTCAGCAGGGTGAGATTGACAGTTGGGTCAGTTATAGAGATAACATAGATGGAAAAAAAATCCACTTCTTTTTATGATAGTGAGATGAACCATAGTCTTAAATTTTTACACTGCTTTGTTAGGAAAATATTTGACTATAGTAGGGCATTTACTCTCTGACAAGATAATGTTTTATTGTCCTCATTTCTAAGGCACAGAACCTACCATCATAACAGTAATAAAAAGAAAAAAGAAACTCAGGTTAATAGAGAGATGAGATTTGTGAGAGCTATTAGTATATTAAAGCAAGATTAAGATGACATCATAATAAAACATGTCATAATAAAAACAATTTAAAACCTTTACCATTAAGACTTTGCAAGGGCACACAGAACACACACATTATTGAGGAGAATAAGTCAGTAAAATTAAGTTTAGATCGGTATGTTTATCTTCATTTAAATATTGTAGAAAAATAATTGTATTTAGGAATATTTTAACCCTAAAAGCCAATAATCATTGTAAGTATCTAAATATTAGTTTTTGGAACACTTTATTAAAAAACTAGCTTAATAGGGGGTAACATTTCTTTTTTTTGTTTGTTTTTTGTTTTTTGTTTTTTGGGCCACACCCGGCGATGCTCAGAAATAGCTCCTAGCAGGCATGGGGGACCATATGGGACACCAGGATTCGAACCAACCACCTTTGGTTGGATCGACTGCTTGCAAGGCAAACGCTGCTGTGCTATCTCTCTGGGCCCGGGGGGTGACATTTCTAACTGTGACAAACTGATGCGTTGAATAAAAAGGAAGATATTTTATATTTTCTTTTCTTGATATTGTGTTAGATTCATATCGTCTTCTCTACTCTAACATATATGGATATCAAACTCAAGAATAATGATCCTGGGGGCCAGGCGGTGGCGCTGAAGGTAAGGTACCTGCCTTGCCTGCGCTAGCCTTGGATGGACCACGGTTCGATCCCCTGGCTCCCATATGGTCCCCCAGGCCAGGAGCGACTTCTGAGCGCATAGCCAGGAGTAACCCCTGAGCATCACTGGGTGTGGCCCAAAAACCAAAAAAAAAAAATATATATATATATATATATATATAATAAAAAAAAAGAATAATGATCCTATGAATTATTTTTTATTATCGCCTTAAGTTGACACTTCTGGGACTTTATGCAGAATTTATCTTCTAAGATATGGATGGAAAACTTAACCAATAACCTAATTAATAATTCTCAATGCTAATTATCAAGTGTAAAGCCAAAAGAAAAATAATAAACAAGATACTAAATTACACTCTATTAGTTATTACCTTGAGAGCATATTGTGTATGCTATGTCTTATTACCTTTTTTTTTCTGGAGGGGATAAGGGTTTGTGGGGTATATCCAGCAGTACTCAGAAGCAATTTCTGGATTTTTCTCTAGTGTGTCTCCTGATAGTGCTTGACTTGGATATATGCAGTAAATTTTATATAATTGCTTAGTACTATCAAATGAAATCAGAATCAGCTGTATGCTAGGCAAGCATGTTACCTCCTTAACTATTCCTTGGCACTAATAAAATCAGTAGTAGTATTAGTGCTATTGAAGATTAGCTACTATTGTTTACTTGTAAACTTTAGAACTTTTTAGTTATGAGAGATGAAAGAAAGGGATAACAATTCAATCCAGGACAACTGATGGAGCTATGTACTTTTCTCAATATTTAACTATGGTTAATTTAGGAATTTATTTAGGAAAAGTTAAGCAATGAAGTTGTCAAAGTCAAGAAGAAATTAAAGATATATACAAGGTATGAAACACTTCTGAATTAGAGATTTTCCAAAGAAAATCATTACGGGATTTGGTTTCATTATGATTTGGTTTCTTTTCTTTTCTTTCTTTCAACTTTATTTTTTCAAATTCTCTTTTGCTTTCTTTCTTTTTTCTTTCTTTCTCTCTCCACTTTCCTCCCTCCCTCCCTCCCTCCCTCCCTC